>VMDO01012834.1:58704-60716 GCA_007922755.1 Pedetes capensis
TGAGGCAATGTGAATAACGGTTGTAGACTACACTAATGTCCACATCCTGGCTGTGATACTATACTATGTTGCTGTTGTTGATGGGTGCCATCAAATTGGGTCTGACTCATATTGACCCTCATAGGGTTTTCAATGGCTAATTGTTTCTGGAGTGGATTGCTATGTCCCTCTCCAATTTTTGTGGTGCTGGGGATCAAACTCAGGTCTTCAGAAAATGCAGAACAGCACTCTACCAACTGAGCTGAACCGCAGCCCAATACTATACTATAGTTTTACAAAATGCTACCATTGGGCTGGTGATGTAGGTCAGTGGTCAAATGTTTGCCGACTATGCATGAGCTCTTGGATTATAGCCCCAGCACCAAACAAACAAACAAACAAAAAGTTACTACTGGGGAAACCTGGTAAACTATATAAAGATCACTGTGAGGCAGGCCTGTTGTCTGAGGTATGCAGGAGGCTGAAGTAAGATTGCTTGAGCCCAGGAGTTCAAGGCCAGCCCCATCTCTTATTAAAAAATAAAAAGTACATTAAAAAGGATTGATCTATATTATTTCTTATAACTGCACATGGATCTAGAATTATCACCATAAAATTTCCAATTAAAAAAATGCCTGAGGGCTGAAGATACAGCTTAGTGGTAGAGGGCTCACCTAACATGGTTTGATTGCCAGTATAAAAAAGGAAAAAGGTAAAAAAAAAGAGAGAGAGAAAACAAAAGAAAAAGAAAGGTCAGGCAAGGTGCCACATGCCTATAATCCCAGCACTCAGGAGGCTGAGGCAGGTAGATCACTGCAAGTTCAATGCCAGCCCAGGCTACAGAGCAAGTTCCAGGCCAGCCTGGGATACACAGTGAGACCCTGTCTCAAAAGGGAAGGAAAGGAGGAAGGAAGGAAGGAAGAAAGGAAGGAAGAAAGGAAGGAAGGAAGGAAGGAAGGAAGGAAGGAAGGCAGGAAGGCAGGCAGGCAGGCAGGCAGGCAGGCAGGCAGGCAGGCAAAGGGAGGGGAAGGAGGGAGAAGGGAAGGGAAGGGAAGGGAAAGAAGGTGGAAGAGAGGGAGGAAGAAGGGAAAGAGAAAGGAAGGGAAGAGAAAAGAAAAGAAAAATGCCTGAACCAGGTACAGTGGCACATTCCTATAATCAGAGGCAGAGGCAGGAGTTTGAGTTTGAGGCCAGCCTGGGCTACAAAACAAGACTGTCTCAAAAAACAACAAAAACAAACAAAAAACCACCATGGAAAAAAACAGGAGGAAAAAGGAAATAGCACTAGACTCTACAGTCAACACCCAATAAATGTTTATTAAACAGATATCAAAACATAAAGAAACAAACTAAAAAGTAAAATGCACATATACAAAAAGACAAAAGTAAGTGTAGAATTTTCTCACATGTACCTAGTAACCGAGATGCAGAGGAACACTGAATCAAGTCTACTGAGTAAAGACACAGATAAAGGAAGAAAGAACTGGTCTTACAGTATCTTTATCTAGATTAACTAAATTACTGCATAGTATTTCTACAGGTTAGGACGATCTATTCACAGCATGGTACACATCAGTTTCCCTTTCCTTCCATAATTCAGCGCTTGCTAGTTACTGGTTTAATTTAAAAGAAGAGACTGAAGGGCTCGAGATATATCTCCATGGTAGAGCACTTGCTTAGCATATCAGAGGCCCTGGGTTCCATCCCTAGGACCACAATACATACATACATACATACACACACACACACACACAGTGCTGGGGATTGTAATTCAGTGGTAGAGCACTTTTATGCCATACATGCAGGAGTTTTGGGGAATGCCTTCCAACATTGCTATGTTTACAGCATGTGTCACATTGCCTGACTGAAGGATAAAGTTTAGCTTTTGTTGTTTTCAAATAAATAATTGGGACTGGGAGTGAAGCTCAGTGGTAGAGCACTTGCCTAGCATGTGCAAAGTCCTAGGTTCAACCTCTCAGTAAGTACTATGAGAGAGAGAGAGAGAGAGGAGAGAAAGAAAAAAAGAAAAGAGT
>VMDO01012835.1:0-60617 GCA_007922755.1 Pedetes capensis
GAAATATTCCTGTTTCTGAGGCTGGGTGAAACATCTCCAAGACCTAAGTAGATGTAACGTTTCTATTTGGTCTTCAGAGTTCTCTATCTAAAACATCCTACCCTATGAGATCTTCACTCAACCTGCCACCCTGTTAAGAAATTTCTACCTCCAATTAATATGTTGGTTATTTGCTAGATATTTTACAGAGCTCTGCTTCATAGGACAAAAATGCCATGTGGAAATAGAATCCTGTGGAACGAAAGGAACCCAACATGTTAAGTCCTCCCCTGAGAAATGAGAGTGTGCTGAGTCCCCAGGATTCTTACCTCCCTAGCTGGGATTGGCCTTGAGCAGATAACCTCCCTCCTGACACATCCCTGGCCCTTGGATATGGCCTCATGACAGATATCTAAGGGCAAAGGTGCACAGAAGAGCTGTGCTGCAAATGGCTCAGTGACTGACTTGAAAGGGCACAGGTGACACAGATACTAACTTGGTTTGGTCAGTTTCTGTGACTAGTCATCTTCCCTCATGGTATTTCTAAACTAAAAGACCAAGATCTAGGCCTTCCCTTCTTAGTGTGTCTTTCTATATGGGAGCTAATGTTCAACTTCAGTCAAATGGTCACTCGTTTTGTTAAAAATTGAAATGAACATCAAGAAAACATGATCTGTTATTGCAGTAGAATTGCCAGAAGACTCACAAGATATAACTTAAGCTAAAAGAAAATACATGTTAATAGACTTAAATTCAATAACTTCTTAATATGACCCCTTTTATAAGGGATTTTTTCTAAGGAATTAAAAACCCTGACATTGGGATGATATTAGTTTCCAAGGTTTCAGAATTAACTCCAAAAATTAAACGTGGCCAAAAAAGTCAGATGAATCCAATCATGCATACCCAATTCAACAGTATGGTTCTGACAAATATGAAATTCTTCTTTCTCTGTAGAATGTTATAACATGCATTAGCATTCACTAGGAAAGCTTATTTAGGAACTCTGAATTCTCATTTTTCAACCACAGTTTAAAAGTAAATATTTTGAAATGCTGTTATAATGCGAGATGAATGTAAGTGTCCATATGGGTTAAGTTTAAGTGGTTCAGTTGAATGAGGAAGCTTTCCCTTCATATTAATAACATTGTACCACATTTTATTTCTAATAAAATGTATCATTTTTTTCTGATTATGTACTACCACAGAGCACTAGTCTCATAATGCCTTGTTTGTTTTATAAAGGGAAGAAATATTTAAAGCAGACAACCTAAACAGAATCTAGCAACTATTTATTGTAAATGCTCAAGTAGTACTAGTTGAAATACTGTACTGCAGTATCAGCAGAATGTTGCTTAACCCAAGACATCAGCAGTTACTGCCAAGTCTCCATGTTGTTGTTGTTAGATGCCATCAAGTCGAGTCGACTCATAGGGGCCCTCACAAGGTTTTCAATGGCTGACTGTTTTGGGATTGCCTAGGGAGTGGATTGCCATGTCCTTCTCCCACTTTTGGGGTGCTGGGAATTGAACCCAGGACCTCAGAGACTACAGAGTGATGCTCTACCAACTGAGCTAAATCCAACCCCCACCCCAAGTCTCCATAGTTGTATTTATTTCTATAAGCTTCTAACAGTCTAACATAGTCTAACACAAGGAGATGTGTTGACATTAGCTAAATATAAAAATTTTATCTATCAGCTGGGGATGTAGCTCAGTAGTAGAGCATTTGCCTAGCATGTGCAAGGCCCTGGGTTCTATGCCTAGAACTGCAAAAAAAATCTATCTCAACTTATAATTTGTACAGTGTTAAATGATATATAGATATAGATGATGTTAAAATTAATTGAAACCTAGAAAGGCAAAGAAATGATTGGTTAAGGCTGCCAAATATGTCATTAGTTTTATACTCTACTGATGGAAGACATGTAGGCATGAGTATCCAGTTTGCAAATGTTCTTTAATTCAGTGCTGAGAAAAACTAAGTGAATTGGTTGGAAAACTAGATTTCTCTAAAGGCTGACAAAGACTCAGTCAAATCATTCAAGAATTTTGCTAACTAATCAGCATCCAATCTAGCTGCCAGTGCTTTCCACAGTTCACTTTTTCTGCTCTTTGATCACTGGAACATCACCAATCTTCTTCTGCTGTCCCCATTCTTTGATTCCCAACAGATGATGCACACTGGTCTTGCAAATACACCAGAAAGCTTAATTAGTACCTGAGACAGGATCAGGAATGAGCACACCTCAGTAAATGTGTGACCTGAGCACATCACTTAACTTCTGTGGCCTTAGAAATTAGGGGATTCAGTTAACCAATCAAGGAGGTCTTTTCTTATTCTAAAACTCACTGGATCTAGGGTTCTTTCATCACAGGTCCTTACAAGTAGGTAACATTTAATGAAGCTCAGTACTCTTGGACTGTCCTGTGCCTCAGGCTTTAGCTCTCTGGTAAACATTGCCTGTCAAGGTTAAAAGGTATCACCCTTGACATAGATGGTAGAAGAGAATTGCTTTTTTTCTGTTATCTGACATGACACCTCCTATCCCAAACCGTTGACCTATCTAAGTTCTTACAAACTTAAAAAGAAAAAATCAATCTCCTTAGTTGCAAGGGGACAGGAGGACCCGTTGCCACCACTCTTTTGCCTTCAGTATTTTCCTAACCAATGACTTCTTCTGGACATCACAGCCTTTCTTGTCATGCTTGAGAGATTGGTCTACCTGTCAGTATTTGTCTCTGTGTATGACCCCACCTTTGAATGTCAGAACTCCTTAGATGGTCCTTGCAGAGCTGCATAAATATCTTTGTAGAACTTTATATTCAGGCTTATCTGTGGTTCTCTAGTCAGAATATCATTGTTAGGATTCCCTCACCCATAAAATAATCAGTCACAAGTTCTCCTTTGAGTTTGGTCAGGAGAAGGTGTACAGCTTTTATCCTAGACTTTCTGGAATATACTTGCTTGAGAAAGTGTAGCATTCCTTTCTGTCACTATCTCTTCAAATTTTTCCCACTTTGTCAACCAATTCTTCATCTTATCTATCATGAAGTCTAGAAGAACCATTTGCTTACCATTATTTTACAAGAGATCAAATTATCTGGGAAGAAAGTCAGGTATTTTATCAGCTGTTCTGCTTTTATCTAGGATAAAATGTCATCTTAATGTACAGAATTGCTTATATAAAGAATTGTTCTAAAAATGTGAGAAGCAAATAACTTGGAAATATCATAGTCTTTCATACCACTGGCCAGATGGGCTTAGGGGCCAAAAATCGAACTATGTTTCTGAAATTATATTCCTAAAGGATTTTTCTAGGGCTTTTTCAGAAGTCTGATTAATAAAATACAATACATTCTTTGTTCTTCCTGTGGTACTCAATGAATGAAGGCCATGTGTTTTGTTTCCTGCTCCAAATCTTTGAGAATTCATCATATATTGATGGCAACATCCCAGTCATCAAAATTTGAAGTTGTTCGTCTTTGTGGTAAAAATAAAGGATGAGAATTTTGTCAATAGCTAGAATTTATGGGAACAATAATATCAGAATTATTTCAATTTCTGTCATGAGGAAATTCCTCGTATCTAATTAAAGCAGAATTCTGTTCAGACTATGTGGCCTAGATCACACATCAGCCTATTAGCTGAATTTGACCCATAAGTAAATTTTGTTTACACACAGTGTTTAAAATAACTTTTTAAGTTACCACATTTGAAAGTCAAATTCTTTAACTTGAAACTCTAAGTTTGATACTTCCCTTGGAAGAGTGGGTGATGCAGCACCACTAAGCCATTTCCTTTCTCAGATACTCTGGGTCACTGACGTGCCTTTTGGATGGACATTTATTCACCCACCATCCCCACTCACCTCTGTTGTTATGTCTGGCCCACTTCATTCAACCACCTTAGCTGTGTGGCCGCTGCAGTCATTAAGGTTACTCTGTAGCTGAATGCTACCAGCATGCAATGCACTTTTTAGTTAGAGGTTTTTTAAATAGTATTTGAAGATATTTGCAGCTTTTCAAACCAAGACAAGGGAGCCAGGTGAGGTAGCACACACCTATAATCCCAGCACTCAGAAAGCAGAGGCAGGAGGATCAGTGCGAATTTGAGGCCAGCCTTGTCTACATAGGAAGTTCCAGGAGTGCTTGGGATACACAGCAAGATTCTGTCCAAAACAAAAACAAAAACAAGAAAACTGAGACAAGGTTTCACTGTTAACAGGTTTTTTTTAATGGAACATTCAACTGGAAAGTACTTACCTAATATTTAAAGAAATTGTGGAGTGTTAAGTAGCTTACCAGGAAATCAGAGAAATGCAAGCAAACTATGCCAGACAATATTTCTGAATCCTTGGGAATAGATGTGATTATCGTATATGTAGTATTTACAGCAAATACATTTTCTGCAACACATAGAAGATTTTTAGCCACATGCATTTGATGCAAAAAGCATTGTCATGCTGCTAGAAGCATTGAGATTCCCCAGCCCCAGGACTTCTAAAAGTCAGTTTTAGGTAAAGTTACTAATTTAGGCTTTTTCAAAAATTAGAAGGTCTTCATTAATTCATTTTTAAAATATTAGTACCCTACAAGAAAGGGTAATTGGATAAAGGAAGGAAAATAACCCATGTTTTGCCCTTAAGGCAAAATCTGGATATATGATAGATAAATGATAGATAGATAGATAGATAGATAGATAGATAGATAGATAGATAGATATGAACACAAACAAGACATGCAAGTAGAAGGGGTACTATTGGTGGGGAAGAAGAGAATGGGAGGAGGGGAGTTATGAGAGAGTAATGGGGAAGGGGAACATGAGCAATGTACAATGATATGCATGTATGGAAATGTCATGATGAAGCCCATTAAGCTGTACACTTAAAACCCAATAATAAAAAATTACTGGAAAATAATAAACATTAGTGCCCTGAGCAGAGATATTTATATATCCTGAAATATCCTATTTACATATATACATATGAACTTAAAGGATTTCTATAATCCCATTCATAGATGTGTTTAAATTATGCTTAATACTATAAATTAGTAGTTGACTTTTAAAAGCTGTCCTTTCTTTTCTTGAGTGCAGAGAGCTCTGAAGATGAAAAGTGGCCCAGAACCTCACTGCCCTATTGGCATCTCTTTTTAGAAAAGGAAAAAATATTTTGCTTTAAAATCTTTGCTGTATGTTATTGCTTTTGCCACTGTAAGCCTTAGCACAGATGCCAGCAGTACAGAAATGGCCAACAAAAAAATAATAATAAAACCCTAAAAGAAAACAGAAACAAACCTCCCAGAGTATCTTCTCCCTACCTTCCCCTTCCCTAAAAGTCCCATAATAACTATACAGTATTCTAATCCTGATCACATTTAAAAACAAATTGATTATTAAAAAACCAAGATTCCACTAGAAACTCCACCTTTTGGTTTCATAAATTGTGATATAAATATACATGTATACTGTATATGTGCATATAGAATAAAAAAAAAACTTGTCTCCTTTCCCACTCCACTACCTGGCAAAGCTGGTAGAGCTGGGAATGTAGTTCAGTGGTCAGGCACTTTCTTAGCATGCATGAGGGGCAACATTTACTCCCCAGCATCATAAAATATAATAATGAAAGTAGTAGGCACACATGATTAGAAATTGCAAACAATAAAGGAAGATACAAAGTGAAAAGCAAGAGGGTCCAACACCTATGCTCTCTGAAGAGGGTTTCTTATAAATTCTCACACAAAATTTCTACACATAGACTAGTATATAGAATCCACTGGCTTTTATATGAGGATATTATTAAATTTTTATTAAAATGAGTTTGTTTCTTAATGTGATTTATTTGCCTTGTGTTTAGAATATTGCATGATAAAGTTTATTTTGTGCATATTATACTTTTATTTTACTAATATATGAAAAGTCATATTTCAATGACCCCTGTACATTTTTCATGCTGTCTCACTCCCAATGGCCTCTGTGCATGTAAGTAACCTGTTGAATGACTATGCCTCTGTGTTTTTGACGGTTTCATTTTATTAAGTCCTTTTTTTAATCAACAAGCAACTTCAAGCCTCTAAAAGTTCAGTCTTTAAGTGCTCTCCTAATACTCCTTGTATCTCTTATTTTAAAATATCCTTTTTATTGTTTCATAACCCTATGACCACATGGCAATTTCATTTAGACCAGAATAACCCTTTCATGCTACTCATTCATAGTTAAGATACTGATGTTTAACGTATCTGTTCATTTGTTTGTGGTGTTGATTGATGGTATCTAACTCATTCTTACGTGTTTTTCTTAAGATGACAAGTCTTAATTAAGCAGGATTAGAGTTAGGCCTCTGTGGAGGGAGAGGAATGTGTCTACCGTTCAGTTAAGCTTGTATCATCATCATCTTACTCTTTTGTGAGTTGCTTGATTATTTTTATAGATTAAAATGTCAGCTAGCCAAAGCACTTACCTTGTAAGCATACTTTTTTCTTGATAGAAATACCACTCAGCAGGCCATAGGCACAGAAAGCAATGCCATAAGCACTCCTGCTTTTATTTTGGCAACTCTCATTACTCCATTACCACTGCTGCAAAACTAGCTAGCTCTGCTGCAGAGAGTCTCATATTCCTTTTAATTTTGCGAGTATGCCATTGTGAACACAAAAAATATTTCTCCAGTTTTAACTGTTGCTGGAGAATATACTCTAAAGACTTTTAGTCAA
The DNA here is from genome assembly GCA_007922755.1 of Pedetes capensis. Taxonomy (NCBI): domain Eukaryota; kingdom Metazoa; phylum Chordata; class Mammalia; order Rodentia; family Pedetidae; genus Pedetes; species Pedetes capensis. Next base: position 6,696 of record VMDO01012835.1, read on the forward strand.
CCTTTATGAAATCAAGTTATCAAAAGAAAACAAATGCACAAATACCCATTAATATGCACTAACTCTTGTTTTAACGTGTTTCTTTTATATTTTTTTTTTGAGAATGAAGTTTTTTGTTCATTTGTTTGTCTCTGATCTATTGCATTCCAAAGTATCTTATTTTACATCATAAGGTTCTTTGCTCCTGGGCAGATCATGTTAAGGACTGAGCTGATACAATCATTTGGCCACGTTGTTTCAGGGAGCAGAAGCTCTCTTAATGATTGATCAAAGCATCCCAGATTCCCTTATTACACTGTGGAATCAATTTTATTGAATTATTTCAACCCCTCTAAAAATCTAGCACTCATTCAATATTCTTTCAAGACGCAACTTCAGTATGTAGCTGATTACATTTAGGATATGCAAACAATATTACAGGAAGCATAGGAATATACATATTATGTATATGCAAACAATATTACAGGAAGCATAGATGCATGATTTAACTTTCTTGTGAGAATTGGAAAACGTGTATGAGAATCAAACCATGTTGAACTTCAACAGGAATGGTCATTCACTCAGAAAACTTGCCCACATTGCTTGACATTGTTCTTGTAGTAGTGTTAAGAGGCAGGTTTCAGAAAAATATTTTTAAAGTATTTCTTCTCAGTCTGTAATAATTAAAGAACTCCCCTTTGGAAGGGTTCCCAAGCTCAGGCTCTCCTTCATGATCCTTTGCACCCTATCCATCCTGATTTATCACACAGCTGCCCATGTAACAGCTGACATGGTTTGGGGGCCAGGAAAGCATGTTCCCCTATGTACATACCCAAGACATTCTATCAAATGGATATCTGGGTTACAAGAAAACTTGTGAGATGTACATTTAAAAGCTTGTGGGAAAGTTACAGAACTTGACTCTGACGAATCTAGTATGCCACCTTCATTGACTCTACTAAAAGAAAGAAACACAAAGTTAAAGTCCAGCTAACCATGCATTTCTCACCCATCTCTGGAAATGATCTAGCTGGCCCCTCTCTTGGCTGGCATTAGTTGCATTCATGCTCTATTCGTGTTGGTCACTGTCTAGAGACTTTTTCTTTTTAGTATTGCTGATTTCTTAGAACTGTAAAACTATGAACAAACAGCATGTGGTTTTGAATGAACTCATATGATTTGTTGGATACTGCATGAAAAAGTATGCAGTATCCTTTGGAATTGGACTTTCATGCATGTACTCAACATATCTTTGGATGCCCCTGGTTCTAAAGTGCATTTTCATGGGCTTAAAAGTGAACTTCTCCCCCTTAAAGCCTTTATGACTCAAACAACATGTATGCCACATATAAGTTGGATTCATATTTTTAAGGCATCATTTTAATGGAACTCAGTTTTACCAGTAAAATTATAATTCACCTACATGAGTTATTCATTCTATAAATTTACCTTTCTTCTAAATCTTTGCATTTTAGTGTTTGATCAATTAGATCTTGTTACTTATGAAGAAGTAGTAAAACTGCCAGCATTCAAAAGGAAAACACTAGTCTTATTAGGTAAGTTTGACTGTATAAGCACTTTGTTTATCATAATCTTCAAAGCATCTTGCAAACCTCATTAACAGTTGTTGGTTTTACCATTCTTTTTCAAATAACAACATAGGTGCACATGGTGTTGGGAGAAGACACATAAAAAACACCCTCATCACAAAGCACCCGGACCGGTTTGCATACCCTATTCCACGTAAGCAATGGTTCAATCTCTTTGAATTCTGTTTCTTCTATTACATTTTTTAGCATGGTAAATTACATACTTTTTTCTAATTACATAAACAATACCTATTCATTGTGAGAAATTTGTAAAATCCAAAAACAAACAATGAAGAAAATGAGGTAACAGTAATCCCACCCTCCCTCCCCCAATAATAGGTACTATAAATATTTGTGACATACACTTCTAGGATTCTCTTTAGTGTACACATATGGATAGGGTGTGTGTGTGTTATATTTGTGGGGGATATGCATAATATTAGGCTCATCCATTCTGTTTGTAACCTAATTTTTCCAACAGTATGTCATAAACATTACCTAGATAAATTATTCTTCAGAAAAGTAAGTTTGTTTGTTTTGTTTTTAGTCTTTTTTGTGAGGTAGGGTCTCACTATGTAGCCCCGACTGGACTGGAATTCACTCTGTAGCCCAGGCTGGCCTTGAACTTGGGACAGTCCTCCTGCCTCAGGCTCCCAGAGGCTAGGATTACAGGCATGTGCCACCACACCTGGCTCAAAAAAAATAAATTTTAACAGTATTTTAATAGTTATATAGTTTTCTCTGATGCAACCATATTCCCCCTAATTGGTATCTAAATTGTTGACTTCTTATCACGTTTTAAACTCAATGTGCTATCAGTTGTTTACTATAAGGAATTTAAAATCTGTAAGATTTTTATTCTCCTTACTTTTCTATATGGTATTCTTAGCCTCTTGCCCTCCTCATTTCCTCAATTGTAAAATGGGATCATCCCAAGGTTGTAAAGAGAATTAAGTAGTAGCCATCTTACCACTATTGCTTTATTATCACCATTATTCTAAGGTTTAAAATTTCAACCCTCGAAGCTTTCTAGTGGTTAGAGCTTTATTCAGGGCAGGTAGAACTAAAGGAGAATGACTCTTAAGAGCAACAGGAGAAAAATGTCAAGATTGGCTTCCTCTTGCAGGGCCCTCAGATCTCTTCCTGAAGCAAAGTCAATGCCAGTTCCTGTTAGTTGTACACCTTAGAGGGCCAGAAGGCTTCATTAAATCACTGTGATTTACACAAGAAAAGGTTATGAAGCTGGGCAAAGTGGCACACCTGCAATCCCAGCAACTTAGGAGGCTAAGAGAGGAGGATCACTTGCACAGGGAGCCTGCGCAAGTTAGTGAGACCCCCATCTCAAAGTTAAAAAGAAATTAAAAAGGGGTTGAGGGTGCAGCTCAGTAGTAGAGCACTTCCCTAACATGCACAAGGCCCTGGGTTCAACCCCCTATACTAAACAAAAAAAAATGTTTATCAAGATTCATTGTAATTCGTGCTACTGGTGTTTTCTGGTAAAATACTTTGAAATATTTTTTACTTCTCCTTATGTCTAGATCACAAGTACAGCAAGCTTAGCTAACATTTAGTTTCTTCTTGATTGTGTAAAAACTGAATCTCCATGTTATTAAATGGCCAATAACTAGCTTAGTTTTAAAATTTACCTTTGATGATGTTGATCATATCTAATCTCTGAAATATTTGACTCCAGATTGTGTATATAACAAACACCTGCTTATACAACTGAAGATAGGGCACCATCAATATATTACATCATTTCTTCAGCTTTTGATGTATCTGGAGAAAGGGACTTTTGATGTCACTTGGCAGTTTCAAGGGTCTAGCAGGAAAGGAGGAATTCCCCATTGGCTTGGGCCCATGTATGTAGCAAAGAGTACCATAGATTTGTCATTGTTCGAGTGAGGAAGGAAGCAAGAAAGGAAGGAGGAAATTGAAAGAGAGGGAGGGAACAAAAATAGTGAAAGAGGGAAGAAATAAATGAAAGGAGGAAACAAAAAGACAGGAAAAAAATTAAAACTAGTATGGCAGCCAGTCATGGTGGTACACACCTCTAATCCCAATGACTTGCAAGGATGAGGCAGGAGGATCTCGAGTTCAAGGTCAGAGGCTGCCCATGTAACAGCCGACATGGTTTGGGGGCCAGGAAAGCATGTTCCCCTATTTACATACCTAAGACATTCTATCCAATGGATAGTGAGACCCTGTCTCAAAATAAAAAATAAAAAAGGGTTGGGGAGTACAGCCAAGGGGTAGAGAGCACCTAGAGCACTTGTAAAGTATTTATGAGGCCCTAGATTCAACCCCACCCCACCCCTACAAAGTATTGGAGAAAAAAAACAGCAAGTTGTGGCTGAGGGTGTGGCTTAGTGGTAGAATGCTTACCTAGCATGTATGAGATCCTGTGTCCAATCCCCAGCACCCAAATAAAAAAATATTGTGTTAGACTTTTCACCATGGAGAAAACATCTGAGAGAACAACTTAGGAGGAAGAAAAGTTTATTTGGGCTCAGGTTCAGAGATTTCAGTTCGTGGTTGGCTGGCTCCATTGCTAAAGGCCTGTGGTAAGGCATCGTGATGGCAAGAGCATGTGGCAGAGCAAAGTTCCTCACTTCATGGCAGCCAGGAAGCAGAAAGAGAACCAGAGAAGGGTCCAGGACGAGATATAGACCCTAAAGATACACTCTCAAGTGACCTACTTCCTCCAACTAGGCCCCATCTCTGAAAGTTTCTATCATCTCCCAAAGATGCCATCAAATTATGAGCCTAATAGTGGATTAATCTATTGATTAGGTCATGGCCCTCATTATCCAATCACCTCTCAATGATTGGATCTACCAGCTAGGGACCAAGCCTTCAATACATGAGCCTTTTGGGGGGATGCTTTATTTCCAAACCATAACACCATTGTTTGTGGCTTGTCTAGAAAAACATTTGCTAAAGTGTGCTTTGCATATTGGCATATGCTTTAGTATATACTCCCTTAGGTCACAGATTAGTAAACCCTTTCTGTGAAGGACCAGGTAGTAAACCTTTGAGGCTTGAAAGCCACATAGTCTGTGTCACAAGTCCTCAGCTCTGACATTGTAGCATGAAAACAGCCATAGACAAAATGTAAACAAATGTGCATGGCTGTGTTCCAATAAACTTTAAGACAGCAGGCCACATTTGGGCCATAAACCAGTTTGTTACCTCCCGGTTTAGGTCTTCTATAATAATTACAGTCATACCTTGCTAAGGTTATTGTGTTTTCAGTATGATGTGTCTTTTGGGGTATTCTAACACTCTCCTTTTGTAAGGCGGTATAGACTAGCACTACCCAATAGAACTTTCTATAATAACAATACTGTTAAATATCTGTACTGTCCAATAGCATAGCCACTAGCGGGCTACTCAACTCTTGAAATGTGGCTAGTAGGGCTGAAGAACTGAACTTTTGCTTTTATTTCATTATTGTTGTTAGGTGCTGTCGAGTCATGTCTGACTCGTAGCGACCCTTATAGGGTTTTCAATGGCTGACAGTTTCAGGATTGCCTCAGGAGTGGGCTGCCACATCCTTCTCCCGTTTCTGTGGTGCTGGAAATCGAACTCGGGACCTCAGAGACTGCAGAGCGGTGCTCTACCAACTGAGCTAAATCCCAGCCCTTATTTCATTATAGTTTATTTAAATATATATATATATATATATATATATATATATATATATATATGATTTTCCATTTTTTAAATTCTTTTTACTTCCATCTGTTCAAGACCCAACTATATAAAGGCATACAGTGAGTTATGTTAATCTTGGGTCACGTCATGTCTTTCTCCTGTGGTAGCCTATGAGGGAATAAAATATATCTCTAAACACTAAAATATTCACCAAACCAAATAAGTAACTGGCTGGCTGTGGTCTGCTATACACAGATAAATATAGTTTCTAAAGTTTGGCTCTACAAAGCTACTAGGGACGGGAACAGGGGATGTGAGATAGATACTGCAGAATCCACAGCTTTTAAAAAGCAACTGAGATTGGTTAGTTCTATTTGGGGAGGCAACTCATCAGCTCAGCCTTTCAAACCTCTGGTGACATGCAACTTTGCAGATACCACCAGACCTCCAAAGAAAGATGAAGAAAACGGAAAGAATTATTACTTTGTATCTCATGACCAAATGATGCAAGACATCTCAAATAACGAGTACTTGGAATATGGCAGCCACGAGGACGCAATGTATGGAACAAAACTGGAGACCATTCGGAAGATCCACGAACAGGAGCTGATTGCAATCCTGGATGTGGAGCCTCAGGTAATTCCCGGCCACCCAAACCCCCTCCATCCTGCCTGCATGCTGATAAACTCAAATTCTGAAATCGAAAATGCCATCAGAAAGTCATGGGTCACATAATCGTTTCCTAAACTACAGAAAATATTTCAATAATGGAGACTGTGTGGGTCAATAGTCTAGAATGCAAACTGACCAATCATGGGACTCAGTACACAGCGCATGTATTTGAGAGGGAGATTATTCTCTCATGCGGCTTATTATGCCCACAACCTCAGTAAAGTACCTGATTGGGTCTGTGCCTGCCAGAAATCCCACAGCCATCTGACCTCAGGATGAGACTCTGGCACTCTGTTAACAGCCACCTTTGCTCTGTTGGTACAGCTCATGCTGGACCATGAGAGCGACTGCCAGCATGTTACGTTAATGACCAGCAGGAAACTGATGCCGGGGCCTAGGTGTGATACATAGCACTAGCTTTATGAAGGCAGGTGTGAGTGAACCCAGATGTCAACTGGAGCAGGAAGGCGAGTCCTGGTGGCTCCCAGCCTCTGCCATCTCCTTAGCTGAGGACAATGCCTGACCCTGAGCTAAAACTAAGAGAGATATGGAAAACAGGGAGAGAACTCGAGGGGGAGCTCAATGCAGAGATGATTAGATGATTTGTGCATAAGTGTTATGCCAGCAGCCACAGGAGTTATGAAACTTGAGGAAGAGAAAGCTGAAGGCTTGACATCACAGGGGGTGGGGGTCTAGCTCAGTGGCAGGGTGTGTGGGCTTAGCATGTGTGAGGCCCTGGGTCCCATCCCCAGCACCAAAAAAAAAACCAAAATGCTGACAAACTATCTTTCCACATCTGAGTATAAACTAAGTAGACGTGGGTCTTAAAGCGCAAGAGGAAGGATTTGAGAATTGTAGACATCAGGGTTGGTGTCAGGAGAAGCTGGTGGGTGACTCTTGAGTATGCCATTTCTAAGACTGATCTGTACCCCAAATCCCTTTTCACTTAGAATCGCATCAGTGACCACCTGCTAAGGTAGTAGACCTGCTTCATCAGGAGGCTTATGTGGCTATGCTAGGCAGACAGATCCCTGTTGAAGGGCCACCACATGAGACTTGACCCCCTTGCCATCCCCAAATTAAGAACAGTGTGACTGAATACCTTGGATCTGTGTGACATGGGACCTGATGGCTCTGTTTCTGGGCTCCAAGATCCTAACTTGTGGCAAGTGGGTTCATCCATTTCCATTTTGTCACATCTGATGGGATTCCTGAAGTTGGAACTTTGGAAACCACAACAGGATATAGTTAGGGGCTAGGGAGGAAAGCAACAATAGGTAAACACTGTAGTGTACGTGGCTTAGCCATTAACTTGGACCCATATAGAACTAAATATGATAATGTGTAACACAGATTGATCTTTGTTTAACTACTAATCCCTCCTTACTAGGGATTGGAAAAATCTTCTGGCCAGGGGTGGCTAGAGGCAAAGTCTCAATCCTGGTCCTGGTCTTCGACATCCTCTCCTTGGGTTCCACACTGGTCTTCACCTGAACGTCGTTTTCTGCTGGTAGTAATGTCTCTAGCAGTATGCTGGCTGCAGGGCTCCTCAGACCCCTCTGCATTACCTAAGGCCACTTCCAAGGGCTTTCTGCCTTCCCTGCTGCTGCTGCCGCTGCTGCCACCGCCGCCGCCACTGCTGCTGCCACTGCTGCTCCACTCATAGCGCCCAGCTCTCCCTGTCCCCTTGCCCTTGGCCAGCCATGCACTGCTCTGCACTGCTGAGCGGGAGACCCTTCTCCCAGCCTCATCAGGACATCCCCAACAGATCCTTTACCCATTGCACTCGACCCCAAGCACCTCCTACCCCCCAGCTGGGCACACTGACCCCCGCTGCCCTGACTGCCGGATGAGCTTACCTGCACTCTTCTCCCCCGCTCCCCGCGTCCCTGCCTCTCACAACTGTGACCTCTCAGGTCCACTGGCCCGTGAGGGCAAGCCCTAGGCATCCTGGTCTCTGTCTGAGCCTCTTTGGGTCAACAGCCCTGGGGACAGGGACGACCTAGGGCCCACTCCCCTTGTTGGGCTGGTTGACCCCTCTGGCCGCAGGCTCTCCTGCCCAGTCTAGACTCCTGCCAGGCCCAGGGCTCACACTGACCACTGCGCATGGCAGTTCAGCCAGGGATGCCTGCAGAGGCTATGCCAACCGGGCTCCCCCTCCAGCCTCTCTCCCTTCAGCCCAATCTCCTCAGGGCTGCGAAGGGCCCTCCTCCAGCTTTCAGTGTGTCCGTGGCCATGAACAACTTACTTTCGGGCAGCGCCTTGTTGCTCCGGGGAGGTTTTCTCCATAGGACATTTTTCTCCATGCCCCTTTCCTGCCCCAGCTTGTTAGATTAACCCCTCTACTGTGCCCCACGGAAAATTTGATTCAACAAACTTGTATTAAGCACTAAATGCCAAGTACTGTGCCAGGAGCTAAAATTCAATTAAGAAGACAAGCTGGAGAGGATGAAATTCCTTCCTCTATATATCAGAAAATGTCTGTAACAAGGAAAGTGCCTTGGGACTTTTTTAAAAAATCCTGTCACATCTACTTTAGCTGGGGCCATCTCCGCCATACGTGGACCATAGAAAGAACACCTAACACTGGTGCTCACTCACTTAGTGCAAATCTAATGCCTTATGCCATCTGAATTTATTATAGATGATTAGGGCCAAATTGAGCACATGTCTAACAATACCATGAGATAAACTGCTGTGGTCCAAGTTTAAACCTAGAGGACCATGGCAAAGACATTAAACAGGAAAACAATTCATAATCTGGCTTCTTTTAAAATAACAATAGATTGAGCCGGGTGCAGTGGCATATACCTGTAATCCCAGTGACTCAGGAGGCAGAGGCAGGAGGATCACAAATTCAAGACCAGAGGCAGTCTGCGTAATTTAGCAAGACCCTGTCTCAAAAGTTAAAAAAAAAAAAATTGGACTGGGGGTACAGCACTTGCAAAGTATGCAACCATGAGGCCCTGGGTTCAACCCCCAGTACCGCAAAAAAATTAAAAATAATAATAATAATAGATTATATTCTTATAGTGCTTTGTATTTTGCCCAAGCATTATTACTCCTTGTTGTTGTTGTTAGGTGCCGTCGAGTTGGTATCCGACTCATAGTGATGCTACGTACAACAGGTGAAACACTATTGTCAGTGCTTCTCCGCTGTTCATAGGGTTTTCAATGGCAGATTGTTTTTTGGGAGGGGGTTGCCAGGTCCTTCTCCCAAGCCTACAGTGTCTGGTGTTCCCAGGCAGTCTCCCATCCAAGTACTAACCAGGCCCGACCCTGCTTAGCTTCCGAGATCTGATGGGATCGGATGCCACAGGGTTACAGCTGCAGGCTTATTACTCCTTACCAAATCCTTATTACCCTATGACACAAAATCACTATTACTTCCACAGATGAAGAAACCAAGGCTTAATGTAACTGTGACTTGACCAAGGCTTTATAGCCAATTGAAAGTGAGCTTTGAGCTTCAATTGCACTGGGGTTTTTTATTTTGCTTTTTTATGAACAAATTCCAACCTCCTTTCACTGTGCCATCCTAGGACAGGTAACCCAGCATACTGTCAGTGTGGCCCACTTTGTATGTAGTACAATTTAAGTCCCGATTTTTTTTAATATTTAGAAAAATCTATATGACAGTGAAACCTGAGAAAAACTATCCAGCTTATTTCTCCACGGAAACAGAACTACTGCTCAGGAAGTAATCCATGTCCCTGAAGCTGAAACTGTAATATCTCCAGTGCATAATCAGAGCTTAATGTAACAGGTTGAGATTTTACCTTTATTCTCATTTATCAGCTCCAAGCATTAAAAAGTGAACAGTAGCAGAGGATTTGTGGCTTTGTTTTTGCCCATAGAGGGAAAGACTGTCATCCAGAGGTAGTTTCCAGCCTTGTTAGGAATCTGTACTTCAAAACAAAAGCCAGGAGCTGAGGGGCGAAACTTAGTGGTAGGGCACCTCCTTAGCATGTGCAAAGGCCTGGGTTCAATCCTCAGTACCAAAAAGAAAAAAGCAAAAGAAAAACAGGAGCCAGAGGCTTTTTTGTTAAATTGATTACTTCAGTGGGGTCACTGTGCTCTTCCTTAAATCCTTAGTGTTTTGTACAGAATGATTCAGCTACTTGCCCTTGTGTACTTTTAAACTTTGTGAGCCAGATTAGTCTTATAGATAGCTGCATCTTAGATACTTGGGTCAAATGAGTTTTTGTTCCTGGAAGGTGATGACCTGTGATTAATTCTTGGCCATACTTAGATGAGCCATACAAATAAATTTATCTCCATGAAGGAGAACTAAAGAATTAGCTGTCGAAGTAAAGGTACTTTGACTATTTGAATCTAGTTTGTTTTCATTGATCTTTCTAGAACATGCATTATTTCTTCTCTCCTCCTCCTCCTCCTCCTTTTTCTTATTCTTCTTCACCTCTCCCTCTCCCTCTCCCTCTCTAACTTTTCTGGGATTCAGAAAGTGATATTTGCCTATGAATATAACAAATTTGTTTCTGTCCTTGAGTCAGAGAGGAAGAGGGTTTAGAGTTCTTGGTGTCAGCTATTAATTGCCTGAGGAAGGGGAATCCTTGTGAGCAGTTCTGTTTCCTGTCCCTGAAGTGACTCTGAACTTCAACCAAGCTGAAACTGCACCCAAAATGGCACCCACTCAAGACCCATAAGTAGAGCAGGGTATAGGGGCAGAGCCTTCAGGAACAAGTGAGGAAATGAGTGGTGACTGCTGAAGATATGAGGCCTAGTAGACAAAAAAAAATCAGTCAGGATTTGAAGCATCTTAGAATATCGGAAAATACAATAATATAGGATAAAAGTAGAAAAGCCATGAAAAGGAAGTAGAAGCAAATGTGCTAACCACAGGAGCTACTGTAGTTACTGTGATAAACATTAAATTTGGATCTGAACTTCCTGGCAACCAGTGCACAAAAAGGGGGAGGGAATCAAGGAAGAGAACTGATTCTTAGGCACAAGAGGCATTTGTCAATGTGACAAACGTGGCCTTCATTGATGGCTTCATGCAGGAAGTGCGGACCCACCCTCATGTGCTGGTGGATGTAGGCTAAGGGCGCAAGCACAGTTGCATACACAAGCCATCTGCAGGGAACGAAACTCGTTTTTTCCCAGGAGTGTGTTTTCTGATGTTGTCATATGGTAACAGGCTAGAACCAAAAGCATTTGAGGGCTTGGGTGGCTAACAGGTGGGGATACTATTGTTGTTGTTAGGTGCCGTCGAGTCGGTATCCAACTCCTAGCGACCCTACATACAACAGGGGAAACACCATGCCCAGTGCTTCTCTGCTGTTCATAGGGTTTTCAATGGTGGATTGATTTTTGGGAGTGGGTTACCAAGTCCTTCTCCCAAGCCTACAGCATCTGGTGTTCCCAGACAGTCTTCCATCCAAGTACTACCCAGGCCTGACCCTGCTTAGCTTCCAAGATCTGATGGATGCCACAAGGCTACCGCTGCAGGCTAGGGGACACTGAGCAGAGGAAAACCATTTCCCACCTGAGGTGTCATTCTCTACTTCATCTGTGGGTCCCATTCAACATACAGGCCACATGGACTTCCACCTGGCACTCAGAAAGGGGCTTCAGGGAAAGAAGTTTTTCCCATCTCAGTTGCCCAGAGCTGGCTATGAGCTTGCGTGTATACACGCACACATGCACACATGCTGGGGCTGGGAGTGATGAGAAAGACTTATGTCCCACCTGACCCTCCATTCACCTGATGCACAAGCACAGGAAGGAAGGAACAAAAGCCCAAGATGACACTGATAAAATGTGCAGATATTTGCTTAGCTCCATTAAGTTTTATGTGGGCTTTTTCATAATGCCTCTCCCTTGCTAAAATCTTCAGTCACAAAAGATTGGCAAAGAAATTGGTAATTGCCTCTCAAAAGGGACTATGTGCGAGCCTGAAGAGTATTCTTACTGGAAAACTCTGAGCCTGTGACTTTCACAATTAAAGAACTTTGGTGGACAGATAAGACAATAGGCCAGGCTCCCCTAACCCACCAGAACATACTATGTGACCAAAATTCAGAAATATTGGACTGAGGATGTGGCTCAGTGGTAGAACACTTGCCTGGATCGATCCCCCAACACTGCAAAATTCAGAAATAGAATACTAGTGAAAGCAAGGGTTATACTCAAAAAGAAAGTCAGAATCTGCCGTGCCAAATTTATCTCTTACAAACCTGTGTACTCAGAAAGGTCAAGGGATTGACTCCCTTCCACCAAGAGAGCACCATGCTCTCCAGTTGAACCTGCCTCAAAAGACAAGATAAATTTTGTGCATATTAGATTTACTGTCTTTATATTTTGATTGGTTCATGAAGACAGTTTATGCTGGGTGCCATATTGGGTATGAGAAAAACAATTGAACAAGACACAGTCTCTGCCCTCAAGGTCCCCTGGGACTTGGGTTTCCAATGTGATGAGTACTTCGGGAGCACACAGGAGGGGTTCAGGGCTCACAAAGAACTTTCCAGAGAAAAGATTATCAGAACTGAATTCTGAAGGATTACTTGGCTAAGCAAAAAGGAGAGTGGAGAAGGGGGAGGGAGGATGGGAGGTCCAGGCAAAGGAAGCAGTAAGTAAGAAAGGCCAGGAAGCCCAAGTCCAACCCTTTCTAGAACTCATAGTTGTTCAGTAAGGCCAGTCCATGGAGGGGATGGGGCCAAGAGAGGCTGAAGTGGCTAAGCGTGGGCAAGTTAGAGAGGAAAGGACCTGACTTTCACACTAAAGGGTGTGTATTTTATCCTAAGGTGAAGAGGGAGCTATTGAATGGTTTTGAGGAGGGGAATGATATGACTTGCATTTTAGAAAGATTGTTCTAGTAACAGGGTGGAGTATGGATTGGAAAGCAGCAACACTCAAGGCAGGGAACCGTTGTGATTGCTATTACAATAAGCCAGGCAAAAGATGGAGCTATCAGAATAGAGGAAAACAAACCAATTTAAAAACCTTTTACAAAGCAAAATATATAGGTAACAAAATAGACATAGTAAATTCTTGCATAAAGAGGAGCAAGATATTTACACTTGATGCCTATGAATTATTTACATGTCAGTTGCTTGTGAATTGGGTATGTGGGTGTGTTGGGCTTTGTCCTTGGAGGGCTGTTTAGAACCTCCAAGAGGTGTCATGTCCTAACAGGAGGAGCTCAAGCCATGACCCCTTACCAGAATCACCTCCTGCCGTATCTGATTGCAGACTTACTGCACATCTGTGCAAACTAGGAATTCGCACAGGCAGAAGTTTGGTGTGTCTTGGGAGGGAATTACGAGGGGCCGTAGAAGTCCTTCTCCCTAAGTGTTGAGTGTCCTCTTCTCTTATGGACCAACACATTGTCCCCAGGCACATAGCGTCCTTAGTGACAGGGCTAAGATAAAAGGTCCAGAGTTTATGACTCCAGCCCTGGGCAAGGGCCTTTTCCCCATATCCCCACGGGGGTCTTTAATCAGAGAGCCTTGTGCAAGTGTAAGCACAGCCTATGCAGTGACAGTGGCCAGGATCTGTTAGCCTTAGTTAGCAATGTGCATCTCGCAATCTGAAGAAGTGGGCTCCCCATCACTATAAAGCCAAACTCCAGGCCCAAGTCTCCCCCAAAATGCATGTCCCATCAATTCGAATTCAGGCTCTAACTAATAACCAGGTTTAAACGAACATTAACCACCACAGTCAGTGTTAACTGTTTTGAAAAAAAGTAAATCGAACTCATGAGATTCATAAGAAAAATGTCCAGTTGGGCAACATTTATTTTCTGAGAACTGTTGTCCATCCTTTAGAAGAAAAGTAATATATGTTGTTTATCAAGGTGGTACATTTAATAACACCTTGACAAAAATTTGAACCAAGGGCTTGACTTTTTTTAGTCATGTCAATTTTTTATAGACTCAGTTGAAAGTCGTGTTAGTTATTTCTCCTTTTAAGTCTCTCTTCTTTTTCACACAGGCACTGAAGGTCCTGAGAACTGCAGAGTTTGCTCCTTTCGTTGTTTTCATTGCTGCGCCAACTATCACTCCAGGTTTAAATGAGGTAAGAATGAGTCTGGTTTTCTCCAGATAGGCAGACACATCCTGTGGTAAAGACCCGCCTTGAGACAACTAGGCAAAGCTCTGCTATGTCCTCTGGGCATAGCAGTCCGATTTCTAGAGTGCAAGATCCTCTGTCAGGATTCAGAAGTAGGCACCATAAGCAGTGTGGCTCTTCTGAGATCAGAATCATTAGGCAAATCCCAGCCTTCGTCCCCAGCACTGTCTGAAACGTGCTGGTACACATTTGCAGCAAACGTCTACTCTGGTGAAACAGGATGTGGAGTAAAGTGGTCACTGGGTCAGCCTGCGGTCTTATTCGTAAGCCTACTTCTACAATCCAAGAGTAAGCCCCCTTAGCACTCCAGGATGGAGGTGTCCCAGGCAGCCCCCACCTTCTAGGGCTACCAGCCTATTCCGTCTCTACATAGGATTGTGCTAAGACAGCAGCAGCCCTCGGGGCCAAAACCTTAGCCTGAAGAAAGCCATAAAGAATCCATGACCTTGGTTAGGCTACCCAGGTTCCCCATGCTGTATAGGCCCCTGGAGTCTACCAAGCCTAGAAATCAGCTCTGCCAGGTTGGGGTATAGCTTAGCAGTAGAGCATTTCCTAGCATATGTGAGGCCCTCGGTTCCATCCTCAGCACCACAAAGAAAAAAACAAGGCATGAGCCAGGGCTGGCAGCCCACACCTATAATCCCAGCAACTCAGGAGGCTAAGGCAAGAGGATCACAAGTTTGAGGCCACAGGCAGCCTATATAACTTAGTGAGACCTTGTCTCAAGGTAAAAAATGAAGAAGTGGCTGGGAATGCAGCACAGTGGAACAGCAATTGCAAAGTGGGCCCTGGGTTCAGCCCCCCAAGGACCACAAAAAAATCTCAAGCCAACCCAAGTCAGCAGCTGCCAGAGTGCTTGTGCCTGAGGGAGTTGGCTGCACTGTGTCTTCCCAAGCAAAGCTTCAAACCTGCCAAAAATTGAGTTCAGGTACAAGTTCAATGTGTTAAAATTTACAGAGTTTCAGGCTTAAAATTTTAATCCTTTGTGTAGGTAGACAAATATAATTTGTTTCAATTTTTAAATAGCTACTGATACAAAACAAGAAAAAAGAAAAAAAAAACATTAAAAGCTGAACCCAAGCCCAATTTTTCACTGAGTTCAGGTTCATGTTTGGGTTCAGAAAAAACATTTTTAAATGCTTGAACTGGAACGGATTCAGGGCTCAGGTTTGGGTTTGGTTTGAAGCCCTGCTATCTATGTTGTTGTTCTTAGGTGCCATGAGTCGGTATCCAACTCATAGCAAGCCTACATACAACAGCCAAAACACTATTGTCAGTGCTCCTCTGCTATTCATAGGGTTTTCAATGACAGATTGTTTTTTGGGAGTGGGTTGTCGGGTCTGTCTCCCAAGCCTACAGTATCTGGTGTTCCCAGGCAGTCTCCCATCCAAGTACGAACCAGACCCAACCCTGCTTAGCTTCTGAGATCTGTCAGAATCGATGCCACAGGGCTATAGCTGCAGGTCTGCTATCCATACATAGGGTTTAAACCCCAACCCTCTAAATTTTAACATACTGAACCCATACCCAAACCTGAACCCAATTTTTCGTGGACTCGAAGCCTTGTTCCCAAGCCGACTCAGAGGCTTTCTACTGCTGGTAGTGTCATATGTCTGGCCACTGTAGTGGCACCTACCTGCTGTTGGTTTCTTAGTTAAGAAGAGACTCGCATGCAAAGTTATCCTGAAGATCATTACTTTCACAGGTTCTAGAAACCTTCATAGGACTCAGCTGTGTTCAGTAAACACTAATCTAAACTGACAGCACGGGCTGGGGTTTAGCTCCCTTGGTAGAGTGCTACTCTGTACTCTTTGAGGCCCTGGGTTCAATCCCCAGCACTGCAAAAATGGGAGAAGGACCTGGTAACCCATTCCCCAAAAACAATCCCAAAACAGCCATCAAAAACCCTATGAATAGCAAAGAAACGCTGACATAGTGCAGAGCATGGCACAGTGTTGGGGAGTGTTTTGTTCTGTTATACATAGGGTCTCTGTGAGTCACATCTGATCCAATGGCACGTAACAACAACAATAAAACTCACAGCACAGCACAGTGGTAGAGTATTTGCCTAAACTTACAGTACTAAACTTAAGTCAAGGCATGGAAATTCTCATTTTGTATACCTTTAAGGAAAGTTAAATATTTATATGTATCTTTATTACTCATTTTCAGTCATAATATTTTCTCATTTCATTTGCAAAAAGCACATTCCTTTTGTAAAATTCTCCTTTCCCATCATATTTAATACACAAGTGTGTTTGAAACTCCACATTATGGTTAGCTTTTATCCTTTAGTTACCATGTATTTTTCTTGAATTATCATCTTTGCTTTGTTTTTGTTTTTGTTTTGCCTGTTTTCCTGCCCTTTACTAATTTCCCATAGCTGCCAAAATGGTGCAGAAAATTGCCTGTAAGTACCAGCTAGGAGGTGATGAAATGTAGCCCTGTTTCTTTTAATAGCTGTAGAATGTAGACATTTTGTTCCCATAAATCCTTGCTTTCATCGTTAGAATAAAGGCATTTTGTTTTCACCAAGTTAAACCCTGTTCACGTGTGAGTTAAGCACACAGACAAGCTGTTGCAGGGGCAGAAAGTGACAAATCATCTTAAAAGATCCCTAAGAGGGAGCTTTATTTTTCCACAAAGAAAACTACATCAAAAATTCGATGCTCTCGGCCATAAATTTTGTCGACTGTTTTCATCAGCCCGGCTTCCTGAGTAAATCATAAACTCTGCTACTGGTTTTCCAACCCCAAGCCTGTGTATCAAATAGAAACCGCTAGCCCAGAGAGTGACTTCATAGGAACTGTGCCTTCTTGAACCGGCAGGAAGCACTCCTGCCTTTGGGTGAATCCATATTTACTAAAAGGGGGTTTTGCGTTGCCTTTATTGTAAAGTAGAAGCACAGTGAAAATACCATGCTTTTTAAGTGCAAGCAGAATTTGTATATGTAGGGCCTCGGGAGGTGATTAGTAACTGAGGTCTTAGGGGCCTCAGAGAAGAGAAGGGGTCCTAAGCCAGCACTGGGCCGCTGTTGCTCCTAGTCCTTGAAGGCCCTCCATTTTTGATTGTCTGTGGAGCGCTATCTCTGTCACTTGGACCCCCATTTCCAAGTGGAATTGCCCAGTCTCTTGCTTATAGATTTAATGCTCATAAATTCCTATAATGACCAGTATCAGTCAGCATTTACTGTGCACAAGACACCATGCCCAGCACTGGGATACAACAGTGACAGGCCACACAGGGCAAGTTTATTCCCTAGCTGAGGCGAGGGATGCTAATCAAATAAACAGAAACTTAATTGTATATATTTCAGACTCAGGTGGAGGCCAGCCTGGGCTACACAGTGAGATCCTGTGCCTGCCCCACAAATATATTTGTGTTATAATACATATATTATATATATTATGCAGGCCATAGTTCGCCTACCTAGTGTTTGGTGGGGACAAGGGCAGAGCAGGTGGCTAATGTAAAACTCACAAAGTTCCGTAGTTCCAAACTTGAATTTGGCCTTTAGGAGTTCAGTGTAAGAAACTTGACCCGTGAAGATAGAGAGGCTGACTCCTTTCTGGTGACCCTTGAGAGAAAAGCAGTATTCACAGGACCAGCTTGGGACCCCGCATTCCCTCCCACTCCTGGCTCGCCCTGGGGAGCAGCCTCTACCCCAGCCTCCCCGGAGTTCGGCAGCTTCTCTTCATTCAGAGTTCTTTCCTAGGCCGGTGACATGTGACTGGCCATTTCCAGTGCCGACCACTTTGGGGAGGGCAGGCCTCAGATGCCAGTGACTGTTGTCCTTTGGGAAAGGGCCTTATTCCAGCCCTTATTTGTAACACCCTAAAAGCTTTTGCCTCTGGCATTCGCTGCCCTCGAGTGAGGACCATTATATGTAATTGAATTCCTGGAACAGGCTGAACCTTTAGGCAGAATAGGGACAAAAACAGTTTGTTGTCCAAAAGCAGGGACTTATTGGTACAACAGCAGCTGGGCCCAGGCTTGGCTTGAGCGAGCTTTGAGTGAACTCCTGCGGAGCAGGGGGAGGGGACCAAGAGCTCAGGCGGTGTAGCCCTCCAGCCAAGTAGGAGGGTGGCTCCCTGTGGGCCTGGCTCAGAGGAAAGAGGGAAGAACCAAAGCCACTAGAAACCCAGGCCTGGCTCTGGGGACCAGCAGAGCCAGGCCTGGGGGGGTGGGGGGTGGGGGTGCTGTGTGTTTGCTGGAGTGCCTGTTGCATGTCCCAGCAATCGCAGGGACCGTCACCCACTCTCTCCCAGAGCCTCTTTGGCCTCATGCCCACACGTGGCACGTCAAGATGTGGCCTTGGCCGTCTCTGACACTGGGACAAGGCACAATGTGGACAGGGAATGAATCCAACTGACTTCTCTCTCGTGTTTGCTTTTCCCTGCCCTGGGCCCGCCCCACCTTCCCCACCCCCTGGCAGGATGAATCTCTCCAGCGCCTGCAGAAGGAGTCCGATATCCTCCAGAGAACATACGCACACTACTTCGATCTCACAATTATCAACAACGAAATCGATGAGACAATCAGGCATCTGGAGGAAGCCGTGGAGCTCGTGTGCACAGCCCCGCAGTGGGTCCCAGTCTCCTGGGTCTATTAGGCCTCTCCCCGGAGAGCCGAGTGTGACTGGGAGCCACCTCATACATGGAAAAGCCTCTTTGTTATCGGCCTTGTGTCAGCAGGTCGGGGTCCCTAGAGACTACCTAGTTGTAGTGTGACCTACATTTATAATTATTGTCATGTCCGAATAGATAGGAGGAGAAAAACAATTACACACTAATTTAAAGAGACAGTATCTTTTTTAATCAGTTCTCCTAAACTTTAATAAAATGTATCTTTAAATGTATGTATTATTCAATCCTTTGGAATGTTATATTTTTGGAAATCATAGCTTTTTATTTCCAAGGCCCCTAAAAACTGCACAAAATAGATGCTGCTTTCTATAATCTATTTTAATAATAATAAACAATGATTCTGTTACCTTGACTGGGGGTGGAACACTACATTCTTTTTAGAGTCTGAGCTCATGGATTGGAATATCTTTCTTTCCTTTATTTATTTGAAGTAATTAGTCTAGTGATTACAAAACAGTCATAAATTTTTAAAGGCCTTTTTTCTCTCTCCTTTTTTTTTAGAATAGTATTTTTTTTAAGTCCTTTATGTAACATCCAGAAAACGTGATACTGTCTCTTTGAAGCACCCTGTAAACCTTTTAGAGATTTGAAGTTGGGTCTTGACTCTTAATGCATGTGGACAGTCGCGAGCGTTTATGCTGTCGGTGTGTCTGTGTTGGACAAAACAATCTGTAATCTACAGCAAAATACATTCCGTTCATGGGGCACACCCAGGGGAATAAGAATAAAATGCTATTATGACTAAGTTGTAAACCTATGCACATCCCTTGCATTTCGGGCAACTTTATAAAAAAAAAAAAGAAACTGATTTTTATTCATAATAATCATGTAGTGAAATGTGTTTGTAATTTTGTCTCAATTTAATTTGTTGTAAGGTGGGAGGGGGAATTGCTGGTTTCACCATTTCAGATCTGTGTTGTCTAAGAGTATTAACGTTTTAATTAAGCAAAGATGCGGATTTTTAATCTGTATGTAATTGTTTTAAAGCACCCATTTTAAGAGAAGATACTGTGCAATGAAGAAACCAGTTTAGGCATTTGCTATAAACTGAATTATTCCAAAAGAATAATCTTACAGCCCTGTAAATTCCTTTAAGATGATAACTAACAGAACAGTCTGACCAATTTTTTAAAATATACTTCCTTTTATGTGTTCAATAATTAAATGCCTTTGGGTCCTTCATTTCATTATAGATTTATTCCGGTTTCCAAGCCGATAATCTTTTCGATTTTACAATTTGTTAGATACTCATTGACCTATCGAAGGCCCAGGAGTGAGTATCGGCTGGCAAGGTGACAAAGCAGCCTGCTAGGGCACCGCTTGGACCACACCTGACTCACAGGGCCACCTGTGGTCTCTCCTTCCTCTTGCTATATCCCTTGGCACAGGGGAATCATCTGTCCTTGTTGCTTTAGAGACATTCTCCATCTCATCCCCCTGCCATGAGGTCACGTTCTTTCCATGCAGGACGGCCGGGCTGGGTTTCCCAGACTCTGCGGAGGTCAGTGGACAGCTTCTCCCTAGCGTGGGAGGGAGCAAGGCGCTTGCGTTATCCGGCGATCCTTGAAAACACACCTTCGCTGTTGCTACTTGTGGACTAGATGGCCTCTGTCACTTTGTGCCTTGGCGCAGGATGAGCAGGGTGTGTTCCGAGCTGAACGGCTCCTCTTAAGGGACCGGACAGAGAAGGCATTTTTGTCTACTCCTCTTATGTTCTCAACACCCCTCCCCTCCCCTACTGTTATGAATTGATACCTTTTTTAATACTATTCTTTGTCAGGGACCAGATGGGTCTGCAACTTACTAAGAAGGTGTTGTGTGAGTGACTTGTGTTTGGGCCCCACAGTGGTAAGACCAAACAACGACACCGGAGACAGCTCATTAGTTGGCTCACCCTAAATGGAGAGAGAAGCATTCCCAGAGTTGTTTAGGGCCGTGTTAGGACTGATCTCCGTCTAACGGATGCCAAGGCCAGACAGCCATTCTTGCAGTGGTACTCACCACAAGCTGGCTTCTTCTCAGTGTCACAGTGCCCGCTCTACCTCTCTTTCAGTGAAGCACAAAGAATAAAATCAACCCTTGGGAAACAGAAACTTGCCTCCCTCTGGTAGAAGCCCTCACAACCCCGCTTGCCCTTGGAGCCCAAATCTCCACAGATGCTGGCGATGCCTTCTGGAGCCATCCACCGTGTGCATTGAGGTGGACTAAAGGAGGAAAAAGAGGCCATTGTCGATGCCTGGGGCCCCAGGACAGAGAGGCAATGTGGCGCCTATCCTGTCTTCTCGCTTGCTTTCTGCGGGCTCAGAGAGGCGCCCAGGCAGGCATCATTCTTGCCACTGTGTGAGTGGTGAAGTCCTTACGCCTAGAGCCCAGTGACCCCTCCAACAGGTCATCTGTTCCATCCCACTAATGCATCTTCTCCAACGCAAGGTCTTTATGACCCAGCAGAAAATACTTATATTTCTAAAATCAGAGTAATTTCAATACATTGCTGCTAGAATCGTCCGCTAAACAATCAGAGGAAATTGCTAAAAGCATCTTTACTGCCTCCATTCCATCAGCAGAGTCATTTTTTTCCTTTTAAAGACCAGAGCTAATGATTAGATTACTAAATGTCATCAGTGGTCAGTTGAAGCGTGGGAGAGCCAGATTGAAGGTTCTCTCCCCTACACCAACCCTTCTCGCCCACAGCAGGAAAAGGAATGTTTTGATCTATTGAGTTCTTTGTTAAAAAGACAAAATGTCCTGATTTGCTCATCCTAAGGCAGTAATTACTTTGCACGTGCAGCATATTCCATTTTAACACTGAAAAGGAAAATGTCACTCAATTTAATTCATCTGGAAGTTTCCCAGTGTCAAGATAACATTGCAGCTTTTTAAAAGGCTGTTAAATGTACTCCTGGCAGGTGAGATGGTTTAAAATATCTTAGACAGGGAAGGCAATGGTTGACCTACTTCTTGTGATTTGCATTCAGAAGGCGTCATTCCAGCCCATCCTACTTGTGTTGGAAGAGCTCAAGATGTGCAAAGTCCCCACTACACTAAGAAAGGCGGGTAGTGGCCCCTTCCCTGTGTCCCATGCCTTCTCTCCACTTCTGGAGCTGGCCAGGTGGGCCACGCCTTCCTTTGAAGCTACTATTATCTTTTTCAAGCCTTTGACCTCCAAGTTCTTTTGTTTGTTTCTAACTCACTTGTAGGTATCTCTTCATTAAGGCTTAGGGCGCATTCCTTGCAAAAGTGTAGGCAGTTGGGCCACCCTCCAAGGAAACCGGGCCATGAAGACTCCCAGAGTAGAAACCACCCCTTAGGGACAAGGCAGCCCAAAGCACTCTCTTGTCTCCCACTGATGTGATGTCCTTTGATATCATTTCATGTCAGTTTCTTCTTCACCTGGGGCAAGGTTGAGCTTAGCTTGCCAGTAACGCTACCAAGGAAACTGCGTGGTTGCTAAATTAATCAAAACATCTTGGAAAGAGGAGAGGGCTCGAGCGTTCCAAAAACAAGCCCCTTGCCGTCCTCATCCCTCCGCCTTGTTTCCTATCAGCAAACTGGCAGGCAGGTCGTGGTTTTCGTTTTTTCAGACCTGCCCACAGCCTCCTAAATCCATCCTCTTGACAAGGGCTTGCAATCCAAGGCTCGCTGCAGCCTGCAATAGGTTCAAGGCCCCCCCACCCCTCCCCAAGCGCATCTCTCTTGTTCTGCGCCTGTGATGAATTCTTCTTTTTGGAATTCCCTTGCTTCTCACTGCGGCTTACAGAAGGACGATCCGCTTTAGTCACCATTCCTTTGTGGCTGAGCTTGCCCCTTCCCCGCCCCTTTAGAAACAGAGTTTTCCTCTCTCCTTGGTCTCTCTGGTTGCAGGCCCGTACTCCTGAGGCTTAGTGTGTGATTGGTTCTGCCCGTGTTGCTCACAGGTTCGTTTGCCTTAAACATGGAGATGGAGGAAGTCTCGCTCGGCTTGCCCGGCTTAGTGGGTGCAGTTTAGTTATCACTTCCATCCAGGAAATGGGCAGAAGGGAGAAGAGTCTGTTCTCCACCATCTTCTCATCTGGTCTTCTCCCTGGTGCTCTTGGGCTGCAGCAAGGGGGCTCAGGGCCCGTGGCAACAGCAAGAGGGGAAGAGGGCGGCAGCATCTCTGGGGCAGGCACTTTCAAGTCTTAGCTCTTCAAGGGGAGAAAACAAATCCTGAGTTCCCACCACCTCTCACCTGACCCTCCATCAACTCCTTTGAACCTGTGCAAATGGACTGAGCAAAAGAAAATGGAAAGAGATGTTTGCAACCACATGGGAGACCTCGTTTCTAGCCCCAAGCACAACACCATCTGGACGTGTGCACAGGAACCCAGAGCTTTGCTACCGCTTGGTGTTACTCCATTCTCTCTGGCATGTGACGGAAGGAGTACGCCAGTGTTCTTACGGATGGAGGTCTGCGGGTAACCATCTCTGGACCCAAGGGAAGTTCAATCGCTGTAGAAGGACTTGTGCTTGGGAATAGAAATAGGCATTCCTCCACAGCGAGTGGCCTCGCCTGTATTTTTCATTTGGAAGAGACCAAGAATTGGGGGGATTGATTTCCGATCAGAGCTGTCACCCAGAATGTCCTCTGCAGAGGCGGTGCTGCTGAGAGCAGAGCATCGTATTTCATTGCAGTAAAGGCACATGGCCATTCAGACTCAGTTCTGGGGTAGTTTTGCATAACGTTTTGCCAACATGTTCTTTTTTCTGTATGTATTATTGCCTTTTTATAAAAGGTTCTGAAGTATTGTCTCAGTGATAAAAAGAGAGAGATGTTAATGGTTGTTGTATATTTCACCGTATCTGATTGTACGTATTCGCAGGGTCCAGCAAAGCCTTAGCTTGCCAGAGGAGCTGAGGAGTTGGAAAGGTTCCGATTCTCTGTAAATGTCCTGCTTTTCTTTCTCTCTGTGTGTATCTATTTACATGCCTTAGCACACGCCCTCCCGTCCTGATCCCTTTGCCCTGTCGCTGGAGCAACCCTGATGCTGGTGTGCCACCAGCACAAGTCGAAACCCTGATCAGTTATCTCGTGTGACAGGGGAAGAAGAGAAACTCCATAGTATTCTTTGTAGAATATAGATACCTGTAGGATGCTGTGTTAATGGGAAACCATAGAACTGGGCTTTTGTCATTTCAAAGTTGGAGAAACGTATGAATAAAATGTATAAAACACGAAAAGGCAATTGTCTCCTCAGATTGCAGGCCAAACAACTTGGGGACAAACAGCACAAGGGGTAGAGGAAGAGGAATGGCCCGGTTTCTAAAGCCCCTGTGGCACTCCTCTACACTCGAGGCCTCACGGACCTTGCCCAGAAGGACCTGTGCAGAGGGCCAGCACCTGCCCTCTCTTGGAGGAGCACGTCCCAGGCTCCTGGTGTCCATCCGGGACATCTCAGCCATGGCTATGACAGAGCAGATCAAGCCAGTTACTTGCATTTGGAGGCAGACTTTAAAATAGCTTCAGGTTTTTATTTTTAAAAAGAGGGGATCCAAATTATGGTATCTTCTAGAAATAGAAGTCTAAATTGATTTTAGTGACGTAGGCGCCGCAGCTGGACAAATACGGCTCTTGTTTGAAGTTTATATCAAAAGCCATATGTGAAAGCGTGCTCCAGGACTGTCGCTCTGTCCGATGGTCTTTGCCATTTTGTGGTCTGATGTGGTCTCTGGCTGGAGTCTGGGACGTGGCTCTGGGCATGCCCCTACTCGCCTAGTGTACACACCCCCTTCCTGCGCTGGCCCTGCGCTTTGCCCATAACGGTGACTTCAGAGACCCACACTTGCAGGTGTCATGCACACCCCAGAAAGGGCCGGGCCCCAGTGTGCTTACCTGGCTCACTTTAAGAAGACTCACACTAAGGAAACATGAAGACGAGTGATTATTGGCTTCATTCAAACTTCACGCTACAAAAAATGTACAGAAGAGCCTAGACCCCATTCGGACACAATCAATCGAGCTCTTTGGCTCGGGGAGTCACACATCATCTTTCTGCAGACTTCTTACCCTCCATACACAGAGGACAGAGAGTGTCTTGCCACCATGGCTACCATAAAGCTTTTTCTGAACTTCATGTTCCCCGCCACCACCCCTGTCCTGGGATTGAACCCTTTGTTGTTGTTCTTGTTCTTAGGTGCCGTCAAGCCGGTATCCCACTCATAGCGACCCTGCACACAACAGACGAAACAGTATTGTCAGTGCTCCTCTGCTGTTCATTAGGTTTTCAGTGGTGGATTGTTTTTTAGGAGTGGATTACCTGGTCCGTCTCCCAAGCCTACAGCACCTGGTGTTCCCAGGCGGTCTCCCATCCAAGTACTAACCAGGCCAGACCCTGCTTAGCTTCTGAGATCTGACGGGATCGGATGCCAGAGGGCTACATATTGAACCCTAGGCCTTACATATGTTAGGCAAGTGCTCTGCCACTGAGCTACACCCCCAGCCACTTTATGATCTTTAAAACACATCCAATATGTCAATATTAAGCTGGTAGAAATAAACATAAACATGTATTCCCATGTTTTTCCCCATTGACTATAATATGCTATGGGTATCATTCCATGACCTCTGCAGCAGAAGCGGGTGATCTGCAAAATGCATGCAACAAGATTCGTGTAGGATAGCAGACAGCGACCTGGAGTTCAAGGTCACTGATGGGAGCAATCTCCCTGAAAGGAAATCTGGTCGTGCAAGGCAGCTACCAGGCCAAAGGGAAGCGGTGATCCTGTCAGGACAGAATGTCCCAGAAGGTGGTACCTGACTTTTCAACAAGTGAGCACATGAGACATGGGGCCTGCAGATGAAATTCCATGGTCCTGACAGTACCAGGGAGGCCGCACTCCCCATGCCGACTCCCTCTCCATCTCAACCTTTCAGCAAGCGGCATCCAGAAGGCACTTTTTGTCGTAGATTCATTCTTAAGCAAAATCACTAAGCACATGGTGGCATTTGCCTGTAATTCCAGTGCTTGGAAGGAAAAGGCAGGAGGATCACGAGTTCAAGGCCAGCCAGGGCCACGTGGGGAGACTCTGTCTCAAAAACAAACAAAAACATCTCTAAAAGCCTTGAGCTACTGCTGCTGTCTTCTTCACTCCTCAACAGGCAGCTTTATGTCCCTTGGCCTTCTCCCATTTTTGTGGTGCTGGGAATCAAATCCAGGACTTCAAGACTGCAGAGTGGCACTCTACTAACTGAGCTAAATCCTAGCCTCATAATATAGATTATACACATATTATCCCACATGTGTCTGTTAGCTTATTGTGTTGTGTGGGTTTGTGTGATGCTGTGATGCAGAAATCTTGTTGTTCTTGTTGTTAGGTGCTATCAAGTTGGGTCCGTATCACAGCCACCCCATGTAGAACAGAACAAAATACTACTCAACACTGTGCCATGCCCGACACTATGTGCCATGCCCTGCAGAGAATATGGCTCTCTTCTGCCTCCAGAGCAGTCTAATTGAGGCGTGCAGAGGGGACAGTCTGCTAGGACTTCACAAGTGGCTGCAAGATGTTAAGGGGGGGCTGCAGAGTGGTGGAAATTTCCTCTTTCTCACTTGGGGTGGCACTTATAGAGGTGTATATAATAGTCAGAGTACATCAAACAGAACACCTTGGGTCTGCGAGTTTTCTTTTATGTAAAATATATCTCAGTTACAAAAAAGAAAAATCATGATCATTTTTGCAGGTGCTGAAAACAATCATTTGACAAAATTCAATATCCAGTTCTAACTTAAAAAGAAACAAACGAGAACATTCCTTAAAATAAGAAATATCCTTAGCAGATAAGGAATAGCTGTTTCAACCCATAGCCAAACACAACAAGTCTAAAAGTGACATTAATAGGCATTAATGGCATTAAAATTGCCGTTATTTTAAAGATTACCTACATAACATATACGGGCTGGGGTTTAGCTCGGTTGGTAGAGTGCTACTACGTACATTCTGAGGACCTGGGTTCAATCTCCAGCACCGCAAAAATGGGAGAAGGGTGTGGCAGTCCACTCCCCTCACCAAATAAAAAAGAAATCTATTGAAGACCCTATCAGGGTCACTATGAGTCAGACTCAACAGCACCTAACAACAACAACAACAACAAACACATGATCTTCATAGACCAATTAGAAAATATGGATAAACAAAAAGAAAAGGTAGATTCAACTAAATTCTGCCACTCAGAGACAAATGCTAACCACTTAAATCTGTCAGGCTAGTAAGTGTAGACACATACATATTCTTTCATGCAGTCAGGGCATCATAGTAAACCCAGCGTTCTATTGCTTACTTAGCATCTCCTCCTCACTGTGACTAACTTGCTTGTAAAGCATCTCCCAAAAACACAACGCAGGAGTATGCATTGGGAAAAAAATGACACCAAGTTGCCCATATTTGCTAATCATATTATTATATACCCTGAAACTACAAAGAGGACAAATGGACAGCCATTTGGGTCCATAAAGAGCAGGCACAAAACAGAAAAATCAATATTATTCTTATCTATTATCAATGAAGTTAGAAAATGTAATGGTAAAAGGATGCCACTCTCAATTACAACAAGTTTTTTTAGAAAACTAACAAGATCTGCCAGGCGTGGTTGCACATAACTGTAATTCCAGCACTTGGGAGATTGAGGCAGGAGGATTGCAAGTTCAAGGCCAGCTACTTAGTGAGACCTTGCCTCAAAACAAAACAAAACAAAAGGGCTGGGGGTGTAGCTCAATGATAAAACGCTTCCCTAGCATATACAAGGTCCTGGGTTGCATCCCTGGCACCACACAAAAATAATAATACCCAAAGCTAGTGTGTGTGGATTAAGGAAACCAGAATTTTAAACATTACAAGTCACTCGACCTCACAAGCTCAGTTTTCTCACAGATAAGATACAGAAGCCAGAACCTATCCGCTTCTGCCAGGCTGCAAAAAGGCACAGTGGGGAGAGGATACAACTGCTCGGGATGAGCTAACTTGGCCCCTTCTCCTCCCTGAAATCCCCCTTCATTCCTCCTCCTGTCTCTCTCTCTTTCCCTCTCTCTCTCTCTCTCTCTCTCTCTCTCTCTCTCTCTCTATATATATATATATATATATATATATATGTATATATATGTGTATATATATATATGTGTATATATATGTATATATATATATATATATATATATATTATATAGACATATAACATATATCGTTGTTGTTAGGTGCCGTTGAGTCGTGTCCGACTCATAGCGACCCTCATAGGGTTTTCAATGGCTGATTATTTCGGGATTGCCTCGGGAGTGGGTTGCCACATCCTTCTCCCATTTTTGTGGTGCTGGGAATCAAATCCTGGACCTCAGAGACTATAGAGTGGTGCTCTACCAACTGAGCTAAATCCCAGCCCCATAACCTAGATTATACACACATTATCCCCCACATGTCTATCAGCTTATCATGTTGTGTGGGCTTGTGTGATGCTGTGATGCTGAAATCTTGTTGTTCTTGTTGTTAGGTGCTTTCGAGTTGGATCCATATCACAGCAACCCCGTGTAGAACAGAACAAAATACTATTCAATACTGTGCCATGCCCGGCACTATGTCTGTGCTTCTCTGCTATTCATAGGGTTTTCAATTGCTGATTATTTCAGGACTGTTTCAAGAGAGGACTACCAGGTCCTTCTCCCATTTTTGCCATGCTGGGGATCAAACCCAAGGCCTCAGAATGCACAGAGCAGCACTCTACCAACTGAGCTAAATACTACTGGTATTTCAGATACCAGCAGGGCCACCTATGGTGGACAAGTTTCAGCTGAGCTTCCAGAGTAAGACTAGGGAGAAGGACCCAGCAGCCTACTCCTGAAACAATTGTTGTTATTGTTAGGTGCCATTGAGTAGGTATCCCACTCATAGCAACCCTACATACAACACATGAAACACTTTGTCAGTGCTTCTCTGCTGTTCATAGGGTTTTCAATGGCAGATTGATTTTTGAGAGTGGGTTGTCCGGTCCTTCTCCCCTGAAATAATTAGCCATTGAAAACCCTGTGAATAGCAAAGAAGCACTGTCAAATATAGTGCTGGAAAATGAGTCCCCCAGGCTGGAAGTCATCCAAGAAATGACTGGGGAAGAGTTGCCTCCTCAAAGCAGAGTCCACCTCAATGACAGGAATAGAGTAAAGCCCCTGTGGCCTCCTTTTGCTGACGTGGCACTGTTGGAAATGAGCTCCGATGTCAAAAGAGATGCTTAGGGAAACAAAGATATCTCAGCAAGGCACTTCTGCAGGAGGGTGCCCAGCAGATGAAAGCAGCAGGCACACTCTGGGAGGGGGCATTCTAGGTTTTATCTCTAACACATCCCCTACGGCTGGGTTTCACCTCATTGGTTGGCGGTTTGACCTTATAATCTTATCTTTACCCAGCTGGCTATTTTGCAAGGGTACAAAGGGAAAGAAGATGGGAGGTTACAAGGGATTAGTTTATAGCACTGGATGTGGGTAGTGGAGATATGGAGCTGTAATGGTTTCTTGTTAGTTTTTTTATTCCTTCTCTTTGAAGAAAAGACAGACTCCAGGAATGTAAACCTTGGAAATATAATCTTTTTCCCACAGTGCAACTCAAAATGAGAAGAAACACACTGACTGCAACAATGCCCCAAATATACAAAACTAATGTGCGTGGCACAGTGTTGGGTAGTATTTCATTCTGCTGTACTTAGGGTCACTATGAGTCGAATCTGACTCAATGGCACCTAGCAACAACAACATACACATTATATATATGTACATATTATAGCCACATATATGGCATATGCTATTGGTGATACCAGACATTTTCTTCAGTATGATAGCTTAAAATAATGTCTTTATAGAAATGGTCATTTTACAGCTATCAGTGCTCAAGTGAAGCTAAGGTAGATGGAATCTCTTCACAATTTTTGAAGCAAATCAGCCTGAGCCAGCCAGGTGCGGTGGCACATGCCTATAATCCCAGCTATTTGGGAGGCTGAGGCAGAAGGATCACAAGTTCCAGACCAGAAGTAGCCTGTGTTAACTTAGTGAGACTCTGTCTTAATTTTTTTTTTTTTTTTTTTTTTTTGCGGTGCTGGGGGTTGAACCCAGGGCCTTGAGCCTGCATGCTTTGCAAGTGCTGGACCACTGAGCTGCAACCCCAGCCCATTTTTTTACTTTTTGAGACAGGGTCTCACTAAGTTACGCGGACTGTCTCTGGTCTCGAACTTGCGATCCTCCTGCCTCCGCCTCCCAAACCTCTGGGATTACAGGCGTGCGCCACTGCACCTGGCTCAAAAATTTTTTTAATTAAAAAATGGGTTGGGGTGCAGCCCAGCAGTACAGCACTTTGCAAAGCATGCAGCAGGTCCTGGGTTCAGCCCCCAAGTACTGGAAAAAAAAAAAATCAACTTGAGCCAAACCTGAGCATTTCCTATAAGGGTGACCAATAGGAGCATAGCAGAAGGGGAGCATGGGAACAGCTGAAGGTGGGGAAGCACTGCAGGTGAGTGCCAACCACCCTTCCTATCTGCTTCCACCAGGTCACTTAGCCCGGATGCTACCTACAGGCCCTGATTCCTCTGGCGCCTGAGAACATTCTGCTTGCCTGTGAGGACGCTCTTCTCTCTGCAGCCAGAGCTGAGGTCACGTGGTGTCAAAGAGGGAAAAGCAGGCAGCGTAGAGTCAAGGGTGACCTTGTAACAAGCCTCAAGATTCCGTCAGAATTATTTATTTACTGCTTACTTATTTTTGTGGTGCTTAGGGGGCCGAGGGCTGGGATTTAGCTCAGTTAGTAGAGCGCTGCGCTGCAGTCTCTGAGGTCCTGACTTCAATTCCCAGCACCGCAAAAATGGGAGAAGGACCTGGCAATCCACTCCCAAGGCAATCCCGAAACAATCTGCCATTGAAAACCCTATGAGGGTCGCTATGAGTTGGATACCGACTCCACGGCAACTAACAACAACAAATAGGGGGCCGAACCCAGGGCCTCGCACATACTTTGCAAGCTCTCTACCACTGAGCTGCAGCTCTAGCCCATTTTTTATTTTTTATCTTGAGACAGAGTCTCGCTATATTACGCAGGCTGCCTCTGCCCTTGAACCTGCAATCTTCCTGCCTCCGCCTCCAGAGCCATTGGGATTACAGGCGTGAGTCACTGCACCTGGCTC
Source organism: Pedetes capensis (assembly GCA_007922755.1). Taxonomy (NCBI): domain Eukaryota; kingdom Metazoa; phylum Chordata; class Mammalia; order Rodentia; family Pedetidae; genus Pedetes; species Pedetes capensis. The sequence continues at coordinate 37,491 of VMDO01012835.1, forward strand.
AGAATAATTTATTTGCCCCAGTAAGTACTTTGGATTTCTTCCCAAGAGCTCAACATGTCAGGGTCAGCTAACTGAGCTACCGAACCCATTCACCTAAACAAACTAGAGTGGCAGAGTCATAATAGGTTGGAAAGAATAAACATCTTAGAGGGAGACTTGCCCAGCCTGAAAACAGAATATACTAGAGACCTTCAGGGGGGAATAAAAGTGGGGCGTGAGGACAGGCAGAATGGCCTGAAGAATACACTGGAGATCCCTGAAGCACATCCACAAGTCTACGAAAACTTGAATACAAGCCAGGCGCCGTGGCGCACACCTGTAATCCCAGCGATTCAGGAGGCTGAGGCAGGAGGACTGTGAGTTCAAAGCCAGAGGCAGCCTGTGCAATTTGGCAAGATTCTGACTCAAAATAAAAAGTAAAAAATGGGCTGAGGGTGGGCTCAGTGGTGGAGTGGTTGTCTAGCATGTCCGAGGCCCTGGGTTCAACCTCTCAATAAAAGAAAGAAAGAAAGAGAGACAGAGGGGAGGGAAGGAAGGAAGGAAAGAAGGAAGGAAGGAAGGAAGGAAGGAAGGAAGGAAGGAAGGAAGATTGCATAGGAAAAAATGGGACTTTAATGCAGTGATGAAATAAGAGACTATTCAATAATTATCATTCAAAAAAATGAAAATTAGACCCCTTCATCACACATAAAAAATGAATTTTTAGATGGCTGAAAGACCTAACTGTAAAAAGCAAATCTTTAAAAATTAAAATATTATGTATGTACATACACATGAGGCTGGGATTTAGCTCAGTTGGTAGAGCACCACTCTGCAGTCTCTGAGATCCTGGGTTCATTCCCAGCACTGAAAAAATGGGAAAAGGACGTGGGAATCCACTCCCGAGACAATCCCAAAACAATCAGTCATTGAAAACCCTATGAGGGTCACTATGATTTGGACACAATTTGACAGCACCTAGCAACAATAACAACAACAACATACACATATTCATTGGGTTACATATCTGTGATATATATTAAAATTACAAAATATTTTAATGACTGCAGGGCAAGAAAGGATTTCTTAAATAAGACCCAAAATGTACAAACCAGAAAAGAATTGATAAAGTTGAATTTATTTAAATTAAAAGTCAAAAAATTCTATTTACAAAAGTCCCTGTAAACAAACTGAAAAGATAAACCACAGATCTGGAGCTGATGCTAGTAATGATATAACTGACAAGGAATTAGCATATAGAATTTATAAGGAACTTTGAACAAAAGTATAAATAGGCCATTCAGAGAAGATCAAATAATCAAGAAAATTAGAAATTAAAGTCTGAACAAAGGATTTCACATTCCATTAATAGCAGGCTGTGTAATTTGGACCAACTTTCAGTCTTAAAACAGCTGACTGAATATTTAAAATATCAGTTTGGAAACTTGCACATCAATAGCATATGAAAGAATTACCAGAGGTGCCAGAGTCTGGGAGAAAACTGATCCCCAAGGGAGGAGGGAACCTTTAGGGCTACTTCTCCTCTAGGGACACTTGCCTATCCCAAAGGAGGCCATGGAAAAGTCAGGCAGCACTTGTACCAGCTTCTCGGGGCTGGAGGAAAGGATCGGAGTCCAGGTGTGTCTGCTGGGGTAAGAGGCACCCTGAAAGTTTGCCTCCCAGGAATAAGGGCAAAACCCAAGTAGATAGGTCCCCCCAATGACTGCTCAGCTTCGCATCTGCTCAAACCCTGAAATCTGATTGCGGTGACCCCAGATTGCTTATGGCTTAAGTGCCTCTCAGAAGAAAATGTCATTCATCTCTGAAGGCAGTTGACATCCTCATAGGCATCAAATAATTTCTAGAAGTAATTTAGCAGATACGATGTCTGACACAAAACAAAAAATAATTAGGCAGCGAGGAGAAGATAGATAAATACATGGATACATCTGTGTACAAACATTGCAAAATGTCTTGTTGGGGATTTTTTATGATTTCTTTTGTGTGTATGTATGCTGGAGATGGAACCCAGAGCCTCACATATGCTAGTCAAACGCTCTACCATTGAGTTATACCCCCAGCCCTCTTGTGTTTTAAATATACCCAGAATTAAAATATGTGATAACTCTGAAATGGATGTTGGGGAGGAAATAGAGTTAGTGTCTTAATGCCTTTACATTGTGATGGGAGAGAGGATTAGCATTCATTAAAATTAGATTTTTATGAGTCAAGTCTAGATACAAGTGTGGAGTACTCACTAAAAGAAAAGTAAGAGTGTACGGGTTCTAAGATAAATTAAACAGGACACAAAAGCACAAATCATGAAGAGATTGATACATTGGACTGTGAAATTTAGGATCTTAAGAGTTAATATGGTCCAGGCACTGTGGTACACACCTGTAATCCCAAAAACTTGAGAGCCAAGGCCAGGAGGGTTGCAGGTTCCAGACTAGAGGCAGCCTGTACAATTTAGTGAGACCCTGTCTCAACTTAAAAAAATAAAAATTGGTCTGAGAGTGCAGCTCAGGGGTAGAGCACTTGTAAAGTATGTGTGAGTCCCTGGGTTCAACCCCCAACTGCAAGAGAGAGAGAGAGAGAGAGAGAGAGAGAAAGAATTAATATTTGTTTGGCAACACAGAATCAGGAACCTGATGCTCAAGACCCTGGGTTGGATTCCCTACAACCAAAAAAGATAAAGCTGACAAAACAAGCCACAAAATGGCCCTAGAATCTTTTGAACAGCCTCCAAAAATTGGAATTTCCTCTGTTATAAGTAAAATCTCTCCAAAATGGAATCCACCGGCTCTATTTCTCAGCTACCCTTGCAGTGAATGCAGGGCAAGGGTGTGTGATGCAGGTTCTGCCCCGTGGGCCTCAGAAGAAAGCAGCGTAAGGGAGCACATATCCAATGAACTTTAGGATCAGAGTGTCAGCAGAGGTATGTGACTGTCAAAGGAAGAAGCGACAGGTGTTCTGACTCCCACACACCCAGCAGAAGTGGCTATGGGCTTCTCTAGAGGGACCCTACAAGACAGTGTGCATTATCTCTCTTTCCTTCATTATAGAATATCTGCCTGCAGCTGTAGCCCTTTGGTATCTGATCCCATCAGATCTTGGAAGCTAAGCAAGATTGGGCCTGGTCAGTACTTGGATGTGAGACCACCTGGGAATACCAGGTGCTGTAGGCTCAGGAGACGGACCCAGCAACCCACGCCCAAAAATCAATCTGCCATTGAAAACCCTGTGAACAGCAGAGAAGCAATGACAATAGTGTTTCACCTGTTGTACCCAGGGTCTCTATGAGTTGGATACTGACTTGATGGCGCCTAACAACAACAACATAGAATACCTGGTCTACCCCAGGATGGTTTAAGCTACCTTAATGCATCTTTTAATTTATAAAATTAAACTTGAAATAATTTGAAACTTACAAAAAGGTGCAAATATACTTGTAGTGGATTCTCATAATTTTATGTGGCCTGGCATCCACTTTGAATATAAGTTGGACTTCTCATACCAGCAGCAGAGCTCAGTCACCCTGGACTCAGTTTCTAGTTCTCCACCTCCTCCCAGTTCCCCAAGGTGGTCATTAGGAGGCTATTCACTGTGAAAGGGAAGACAGAAGGGGAAATAGGTTTTTGGTGGAAGTAAGAAGGAGATAAAAACTTTGGCTTTGAGCTGGTGGATATCATTTTGCAATCAGAAGAATGAATTTGCTTCCCTAGCTCTTTAAACTTTGGGGGTCAAACATCTGAACATCCTTCTTGAGGGAATATTTCAGGATAGGTGAGGAGACGGAGCCCTCCTTCCCACATTATTTTGTTTGTTTTAAATCTTGTACTGAAATATAACAATGAAGTAAACAGTAATTAGACACCTACCAATTTTTTCCCAAGCAAAAAGAAATGTAAACAAGCGAATAACTCTGCCTAACCTTGTACAGATTCTCAAATCATGTTAGAAGGAAGGGTCACACATTCAATCATCAAGAAATTTTAAACTAGCAGTAATTCTATTCATTTTAGATAAAGTTCCCTTGTAAGTTGATAAAAGTATAACCAAAAGTAATGTAATATCTGCATAACGTAAAAAGCCAACGCTGTATTACTCTATACCCCACCAACATTTACCAATGAAGGGAGGAAAAAAAATAGAAAAAGTTCTCTTTATTCCCTCCCCCAACCCAAGTATTTAATATGAAAGAATGCACTTTCTTCTTTCACTTCTTTACTTATAACACATTGATTTTACACTCATGTGAAGCAACAATAACCATCAATAATTTGATATTTCTATTTACAGTTGCTCAAAAAAATTCAAATTCAATAAGCCATTATCTAGTGTTGCCATGGGGGCTGGGATTTAGCTCAGTTGGTAGAGCACTGCGCTGCAGTCTCTGAGGTCTCAAGTTCAATTCCCAGCACCGCTAAAATGGGAGAAGGACCTGGCAATCCACTCCCAAGGCAATCCCGAAACAGTCAGCCATTGAAAACCCTATGAGGGTCGCTATGAGTCGGATACTGACTCGACGGCACCTAACAACAACAACAACAACATTATTCCATTGTGCTCTGATATGGTACAAGGGATGATTTCAATTTTTGGGGGGTATGAGGCCATTTTTGTGGACTAAAATGTGGCCTACTTTGGAAAAAGTTCCATGTGGTGCTGAAAAGAATGTGTATTCCACATCTGATGGGTGGAATATTCTGTAGACATCTGTTAGGTCTAGTTGTTCTATGGTGCTATTTAAGTCTATCGTTTCTCTGTTGATTTTTTGCTTTGATGACCTATCTCTTGGAGAGAGTGTGGTATTGAAATCTCCCATAAATATTATGTCTGGACCAATGTGCTCCTTTATTGCCAATGAAGTTTGTTTCATGAATCTTGTTCTTGTTAGGTGCCGTCAAATCAGGCCTGACCCTCATATGGCTGATTGTTTCAGGATTGCTTCCGAAGTGGATTGCCACATCCTTCTCCCCTTTTTGTGGTACTGGGGAATCCAACCTGTGTCCTCAGAGAGTGTAGAGCAGCACTCTACCAACTGACCTAAACCCCACCCCTTTATGGAGCTAGATGCTCCTATAGTCGATGAATAAATAAGTAATGTCACTTCCTGGTTGACTGTTCCTTTTACTGATATGTAGTGACCATGTTTGTCTCTAATAATTAGTTTGGGATTAAAGTCTAAATTGTCAGAAATTAGTATCACCTGCTTTTTTACTTTTATTTTTGATTCCCACATGCTTGGTATATGGTCTTTGAATGCCTGCAGCCATACCACTGTGGTATCTAATCCCATCAGATCTCGGAAGCTAAGCAAGATTGGGCCTGGTTAGTATTTGGATGGGAGACCACCTGGGAACACCAGGTGCTGTAGGCTTGGGAGAAGGACCTAGCAACCCACTCCTAAAAAACAATCAGCCACTGAAAACCCTTGAATAGCAGAGAAGCACTGGTAATAGTGTTTTGCCTGTTATACATAGGGTTGCTATGAGTGGAACAATGACTCGACAGGACCTAACAACAACAATGGTCTTTGTGGATGAGATGAGTCTCTTGAATCCCATATATTGAGGGTTTTTGTTTTTTAATCCAGTTGGCCAGTTGATGCCTCTTGAATGGTGAGTTGAGACCGTTTGTATTTAGGATAATTATTGAGAGGAGCTTACTATTCTGCATCATTTTGATGTTTGTTTCTATTCTTTGGTTCATATTTAGCTTGTTGTATTAATGAATTCTCCTCAAGTCTTTTATCCATTCCTTAGGTCTTGCATTTGGGCTTGTCTTGCCCAAATTCCTTCAAGAATCTTCTGTAATGCTGGCTTGGTGGTCACAACTTGCTTAAACTTGTCAATATCATGGAATGTCTTGAACTCCCTGACAATTTTAAAAGATAGCTTTACTGGGTAAAGTAATCTTGGTTGGCAGTTATTCTTTGTCAGGACTTGAATGATGTCTGACCATGCTTTCCTTTCCTTTAATGTTATTGAGAAATCACCTGTTAATCTGATGGGCTTGACTTTGTAAATGACTTGGCATTTCTTTCTTGCAGCCTTTAAAATAACTTCTTTGCTGTCTAGATTTAGCATTCCAATTATAATGGGTCATGGAGAGGATCTGTTCTGGTCTACTCTATTTGGAGCTCTGGATGCTTCTGCAGTATATGTGTCTATTTCTTCCCTTACATTTGGGAAGTTTTCCTATACTATTCCACTGAAAAGATTTCCTAACCCCCTAGTGTTATTTTTAGCTCCTTCCTGAACTCTCTGTATTCATAGATTGTGTCTCTTCATTTTGTCAAAGACCTCTTGAAAGTATTGCTCATAATTCCTCATTTTTCTATCTGTCTCGGCATCTGAATAGATAAGATCTTCAACTTTTTCTTCATTATCAGAAATCTGATTTTTTGTTTCTTCCAACCTGAATTCTTCTTCCAAAGATTCTACTGTAATTTTATGTTGGTTTGCTTTGTTTTGTAATTTCAGCATTTCTGTTTGAGTCTTCTTCAGGTTCTTGATTTCCTTGCTGAATTTTTCTTCTAAGTTAGATGTGTTTTTGTCCAGTGTTTCAATTGTTCTCATTTGTTTGATTGTGGTATCTTTGAGGTCTTTTAATGTATCTATAAGCAGACTTCTAAATTCTTTTTGTGGCATATTTGAAATTTGGGTTACTTTAAAATCATCTATTGGAGGGTTTTGGTCAGTTAGAGCATCCTCTCCATCCTGGTTTTTTGTGTTTTTTGTGGTTTTAGGTTGAGCCTTTCCCATTTCTTGGTGTGGGTAATACTGCCTGAGCGTGCCCTTAGTATAATGCCTTCTTTTGCAATCTTGGACTCCAGTGTAACTCAGAGGGTAGAAATTATTCTGCTGCTAGATTAATAGTTTCATCCATTCTCACCTTTACAGTTTTGATTGTTCTTGCTTGAGGCCTTGTATTCTTTAAGGAAATACCTCTTTTATGTAATATTTATATATCCATGGCTCTGCAAACTTCTAGAGGTCTAGCAAATGCAAGGATGGGAGGTGTCCCATTTTGGTTTTGGTGAATAAATTTTGGAGATATTGATTAGAGTAACTTAAGTCAACTATGGGCTGGGATTTAGCTCAGTTGGTAGAGTGCTGCGCTGCAGTCTCTGAGGTCCCGAGTTCAATTCCCAGCACCACAAAAATGGGAGAAGGGCCTGGCAGTCCACTCCCAAGGCAATCCCGAAACTGCCATTGAAAACCCTATGAGGGTTGCTATGAGTCGGATACCGACTCCACGGCACCTAACAACAACAACAACAAGTCAACTACTAGTTGGAAATTATTATTAGTGAGGCCAGGAACAAAAAGTTTCAAGGTCTATAGATGTAGAGGGAGAGGTAAAGTGTGAAGGAGAAAGCTAGAAAGAATCAACAGGAATTAACCAAATCAGAAGAGGCATAGGTAGGAAATATTATGGGATCTCCAGGAGATAGAGAGGAAATATGGTTGGGATAGGGGCCTATCTAGCATGCCTGGAGGACTGACATCTATCCTCCAGGGAAAGATGGCTCTCAGTGACCTTTGTCCCACATCCAGGTCTTCTTGGTGTCAAGTGAGCCAAGATGGCCCCTGCCCTCTTGGACCCCCTGCCACCTGATTGGTTGCTCCCAACCCTCACCCTGCCCCCTGATTGGCCACTAAAGAACATCCCCTGATTGGCCAGAAAGTGACATCCTGTTTTGCTGCATATTAGAATATCACTCCTAATTTGTTGTGCCTATCCCCTCATGCCACTTCCTGACTGGATGGTGGCCATCCTGGGGTGGGTACCTAGAGACTATATAAGTGGAACTTGCTCACTACTCCACATGATGCTGCCACTCCACTACAGATGGGCCACACCATCACTGGACCAAGAGAGGAGACCGCCTGCCATTACAGAGGCCACACCATTGCCAGACCAAGACTGAGATCATCGGAGACCACCATCATGGAAAGCAACCTTGAGAGCTGTGTAACACTTTGAGCTGCAGCACTTTAAAGTGCTGTACAATAAAGAGGGCTATGCTTCTAAAGGCATCCCAAGGCCTGCCATCCTTGACTCTGTCCTCCATGCCTCGCCAGTCCCCCACGGTGTAGGGGTTTGGGCACCCCAACAGGCACATACACAAACACACACACACAAAAAAAAAACAGAACTTCTCAGTGCACACAGAAAAACAAGAACAGAACAAAACAAAACAAAACAAAAAACAGAACCACTCAACTCACACTGATTAATTCAGACTATGTGACAGTCACTCAGCTCCTCATGACTTCTGCTTGCTTTGCAGATTCCAGATGTTACCAAAAAGCTATCCTAGCCCTTCCTTTCCTCCTCCATTGCAGCTCAGATCTTCTGGTCCCTCTGACCCACAAAATGTCAGTATCTCCACAGGGTCCCCAGGTGTAGTCCCCTCAGTGGCCACTCCCTCTGGCATTTTGAGCTGCAAACATCTGTGCACTAATGCTCTCCTGGGTAATTACTGCCTACAAACTGGACTTATTTTGCCTGTAGCCCTCACTGTGGGTGTTTGGATTTCACTACCCAGTACAGGCCCAGACAGTTGCCCAGGCTCTTTTGGGACCTGCTGCACAGTGCCCTAACCAAAGACGAGCCTCCTTAGAGCTCCAATTTATTGGAGTATGCTCAGTCACCCCCAATTTCTCAGGGCCACTGGCAGCTCACCTCTGGAATTGTTTAATTGAATGGGCTCAATCCAGAGCATTCCCTATGCCCACTGGGAGCTTCTCAGTGTTGCAGTACCCGCTGACTCCTCCCTCTTCTCAGAATATTCCAAGGCTAGGCTTGGGGATTATTTACTTAAATGGGCAATGTCCCATGTTCTGTGTAGCTGCAGCTCCTTAATTGCCCCTGTTGGGGGGGTGGGGTGAAATGGCATCCTTTTGTCTGTGCTTGCTTTCAGTGTTACTGCTCCCTTATAGGCTTTGGCTGCATATTTCTGCAGTGCTCATTCTGAGATCAGTCTCAGATTTTTGCTGATCTGCTCTGCCTTTCAAGGGGTCCCAGTTATCTACATAGGAGTCCCTATTTCCCCATTGGGGCAAGCTCCACCAGGCCTCCAGTCTTGTTCCCCGCAGTACCTCTTGCAGAGAGATCACAAGGGAGCCATTTTCTGTACTAGCTGAAGCAGTCTGGTCGGTGAATTAGCTCCTGATAGTTTATGGTGAAGTTTTTATTTTGTGTGTGTTGGGCTCTGTACCCCAACTCCTCTGCACAGATAGAGGATCACCCCACACTTGCCATGGCATGCCTGGAGTGAGTACATCTGAAGTGGTGCCCCACTGGTTCCACTTCTTCTACATCATTAGAATGTTCTGGTTTTGGTCTGGTGTCATAGCACAGTCTGTTTTCTACTAGTTTAAGGTCCTCTCCAGCATTTCTCCATTCTGAATAGAGACCTTGGAGGTGGTTCCTAACTCTTTTTTCTTCCCCGGTTAAAGCATGGCTGCTTTCAGTCTGCCATCTTAACCGAAACTGCCCCCCTACTTCCCACTTTAAATACCAAAGAGAAATAAATATTCTTTCTCCTCCCTCTCTCGAAAGTGGGAATGGGACCAAGGCCCCACTCACTGGCCTCTCCTGTTGGGGTCTATCAACCTTGAGAGAGGGACAGAAAGAGGGAGACAGATACTGATCAAAGCAGTGATGCACATAATCTCCCAAGCATTTGTTCTGATATAAGGTAAAGAAGAAAATACCATTCGGGAACAAAGAAAAGATTTTAGAAATTACAACAATATAGAGATCTTTAGTTTCCAAATATAAAATATTAGGTTACTGATACTTACGAGTTTTATTTGGGAAAGTAAAAATGATCATAAGCTATAAGCATATACTAATGAGCTGATCATTTATAAAATTGGTCCCCATTTAAACATTCCTCTAGGAGGTTAGCTCAGTTGGTAGAGTGTTTCTCTGTGTTCTCTGAGACCCTGGGTTTGATCCCCAGCACCGCCAAACTGGGAAAAGGGCCTGGCAGCCCATTCTCCCTGAAACAATCCCCAAACAATCAGTCATTGAAAACCCTATGAATAGCAGAGAAGCACTGACATAGTGCCAGGCACAGTGTTGGGGAATGTTTTGTTCTGTTATGCATAGGGCCACTATGAGTTGGACCCAACTCGATGGCACCTAACAACACAAGCTACCTGAGAAGCCTTCTCTGCCTTGGCCTCACTGCCTTTGCCAAGTCTCTTGATGATTGTCTGATGTTGTGACATCTAATTAAACAATGCTAAACAGTGCTGTGTACATTGATCACAAGGAGAAATTATGAATATTCCAAAAAGATTCAAGCTTTATAATGTCAGTGAAAATAATGTTGAAATACATTCAAAAGCCCTTGATAAATGAGCACCTAGGAGTGACACTAAGTAACAATTGAAGAATTAAGTGATGATGGTGATAATAAGAGCTTGATTACCAAACACTGAGAGACCCTCAGGAAAATGAAGGAAGCTCCAGACCATTTTTTCTGAAACTCTTTCTATTGCAAAGGTCAAACATAAAGGGAAAAGTATAATATCATGCCAGTATGCAGTTCTGTACAAAGATAGGTAAAAACAGTGCATTCATTACTTTTTCTAAGTATTATAGTGTAGTTGAAATTATGTCATGGTTTGTTTGGTTTGGTTTGGCTTTGAGACAAGATTTCAGCATGTAGCTCAGGCTGGTGTGAAATTCACTATGTATGAGATATAAACAAATATATGGTAAATGTTTAAATTAAAAATTTTCTATTACAGTAAAAGACACATTGCCATTAGTCCCCTTCAAAATACTCCCTTTGGCTTTGAACATAATTTTGCCACATCCTAAAATAGTTCTGGAAGTCTTCTTTCATGAGTGCCTTTAGTTTCATCCTCCTTCAAGACAACACTCATGTCACTCATCACTCTGGTACAGCAATTTTTGCCAAATAAAAACATTACTGTGTGTCTGAAGGTCCCAGCTTAACCACAGAGCAGCCATTTAAGTTAGACTGTGTTAAAAATTTCTACTGTCCTTGAGAGTGACCCAGCCCCTCCCAACTTGGAAAGCCCCGAACTATCTGGAGCTGCCACAATCCTGTGATTGTCAGCTCATATCTGCTGACACCAGCGGCTCGCAATGATGTAACCCTCTTCCCTTCCCATGCTCACCTCTTTAATTGCCCGAGCCAATCAGTTCAAAAGTTAACTAATGTAACCAATTAGGATTGTATAAGCCAGCTAACCCGCCGCTTCTGCTTCTGTATGGGTATAAAAGACCCTCACTTTTGCATTTCAGGGTCTCCAGTTGGAAAGAGCTTGGCAGACCCCGTCGCGCCGGAACAATAAAATCCTATGCATTTGCATCCACTCTGGACTCTGTCTCTCACTGGGACCTCTCTCGATAGACACGATCCTCCTTCCCTGGGGAATCGAGTCTTACATGTCTTCATCTACCTTATTCACTGTCTCTCACACCAGCTGATTTCTGGCTCTACACAAAAGTCAGAATGACTTTGACCATGAAAGGTAAATGTTTTGAATCAGTTCAGGACATGGAGGCAGCTACAACAGTGCAACTAATGACACTCATGAAAGAGGACTGCCCCAGAAAGTGACAAGAACAATGGGATACATGTGTTTGAAGCCAGGGGAATATTTTGAGGTAGATCAATGGCAATGTGTCTTTTACTGTAATTTTTTTAAAACTTAAACATTCATTATATTTTTGATCACACCTTATAGCCCAGGCTGCCCTTGAACTCACAATCCTCCTACTCCACCCTTCCAAGTGCTAGGATTACAGGAATGTGCCACCATGCCTGGGTTTATGCCATGTTTTTGATGAGAAAAAGATCAACTATACTCTTCCCATTCATTTTAAGTTTTATACCCAAGGTTGAGTTTTAATTATATCTTAGTCTTTATTACTTACCACAACCTTGCTCTCCATTTTAATTGGATTCACTTTTACTGATCTTTTTCTGGACTGATTATCTCGGTATTATGAGGAACTCCCAGGACTATTTGGGCTTCTCCCAGAATATATTACTTAGTAGGAAAAGAGTCTACATGATTATCTCAAAAAGGACCAAAGAAATTTTTTGATAATGTGTGAAACATTCCTGACATTCTTGGCAAAATAGGAATAGAAAATCAGTGTTCTAGAATCAAAAGACATTCGAGCTAGTTTAAGTATAGAAGGAATGTATCAAAAGCTATTAGGTACAGGGGTGATGGTGGATAGGAAGAATGACTTTGAACATTCTATATAGCCAGGGATTTAGCTCAGTGGGTAGAGCACTGCGCTGCAGTCTCTGAGGCCCCGAGTTCAATTCCCAGCACCGCAAAAATGGGAGGAGGGCCTGGCAATCCACTCCCAAGGCAATCCTGAAATAATCAGCCACTGAAAACCCTATGAGGGTCACTATGAGTCGGATACCAACTTGACGGCACCTAACAATATAGCACAGTAACTGTGGATCAGAACAGTTAATTTCATACTTTAAAATAACTAGTAGAGAGGATTTCAAGTGTTCCCAGAACCGAAAAAAAAAGTGATATATGCCTGAGGTTATAGACATGCCAATTACCTTGGTCTGATCATCATATATTGTATACATAGACTGAAATCTCACATTATACTCCATAAATATGTGCAATTACTAAATATCACATAAAATTAAAAATGTATTTTTAAAAGGCTATTTGATCTACACAAGGTACTTACTAATTAAAAAGAGGAAAACACTTTGTGCCAGACAGTCACATTGTTTAGTCGTCAGAGCAACCATGGAGGCAGCTATCTCTATGCCCACTTCATTGATGTAGGAATTGAAGCCCAAAAAGGATAAGTCATTTTTTTCCAATGTTACTTGATTTGACAAAGATGTCAAACCACCAACTTCTAGAAAGAAATCCCAACTCCCACATACTGTGTGTTTTCAGAAACTGCTTGGTGTTCCCTGTAGGGTACTGGTGGTGGCCATAAGAATGGGGGAGGCTGGGCGTGGTGGCACATGCCTGTAATCCCAGCGGCTTGGGAGGCGGAGGTGGGAGGATCACAAGTTCAAGACCAGAGGCAGTCTGTGTAATTTAGCGAGACCCTGTCTCAAAAAGTAAAACAATGGACTGGGGGCGCAGCTCAGTGGTCCAGCACTTGCAAAGCATGTAGGCGCGAGGCCCTGGGTTCAACCCCCAGTACCGCAAAAAAAAAAAAAAAAAAAGAATGGGGGAAGTAGTCCTTCCCAGCTGGGACCTGAGGAGAGTTGGGAGACCTGTTGCAGCTACTGGGGGAGGGTTAGACTGAAGCCAGACAGGTGGTGCCTGGCAAGCAAAAGGACCCACCTCAAAGCAGGAGGCAGAGAGCCTGAAGGATGGGCAAGGACAAGCCCCTTGCCTTTGCCTACGCACCTGCCAGACTGGGCGAGCTTCCTTAAGACCTGGGATGTGACCAGATTCAACGAGCACAGACAGTGCCGAGCCCAGCCAGAGTTTGCTAAGGCTAAGTTTCCCCCCGGGGCACAGGGTCTAATTTTTATGCCAGATGTGACCCCAGAGAAGATGGACTTGATGTGGAAGCACACTTGCACATATCCTTTTTATTTGACCAAAGTCTATTGGAAGATGGTACAATATTCCTATACGTCACTGGTGGAAATCTCAGAACAATCCTCTAATTTTCTAGTATGCCAAATGAGTTGTGGTGATCTCCCTTTTTCCTATAATATCCCTTTTGCCATATTGCTAGAATTCCATTTTTTCAGTTGGGCACATACTCTTGTTTCTCTTCAGGTCATATAAATTTTTCCCTTTGGCTGGGGACATGACCAAATGGGGTTTTAAAAAATTTCCAGCCTCTTCTGCTTTTTGGGCTGGTCATGTGACAAAGGTGTAGCCAATGGGGTGTGAGCACAGGGTATGTGCAATACATGGAAAATATTATTCCCGATACAAGAAAATGTAGTTTCCTGTAATCCCAGTGGCTTGGGAGGCAGAGGCAGGAGGATCGCAAGTTCGAGACCAGAGGCAGTCTGTGTACTTTAGCGAGACCCTGTCTCAGAAAATAAAACAACCTACAAAATGGGCTGGGGGTGCAGCTCAGTGGTCCCGGCCCTGGGTTCAACCCCTAGTACCGCAAAAAAAAAAAAAAAGAAAGAAAGAAAATGTAGTTTCCACTGGGCACGGTGGCACACGCCTGTAATCCCAGCGGCACGGGAGACGGAGGCAGGAGGATTGCAAATTCGAGACCAGAGGCAGTCTGTGTAACTTAGCAAGACTCTGTCTCAAAAAGTTAAAAAAAAAAATGGGCTGGGGGCGCAGCCCAGTGGTCCAGCACTTGTAAAGCATGCAGGCGGGAGGCCCTGGGTTCAACCCCCAGTACCAAAAAAAAAAAAAAATGTAGTTTTCTTTGCTCTCTTCCTCCTTCCTTCTTGCTAGAATGTGGATATGTTGTTCGCTGGTGCTCTGGCAGCCCTCTTGTATTATGAGGCAGCTGTGAGAAGAGAAACTACACACAATGGCGTAATAACATTTGAGGAATCTGAGTCCTTTAGAGCTTCATGGGACAAAGCTGCCACAAAGGCTCCAGACTTTCTCCCACCTCGTGTTTATTTAGTTTGTTTCATTCTGTTTTGCTTTTGGTTTTTTTCAGTGCTAGTGATGGAACCCAGGGCTTTGCAGATACTAGGCAAGTGCTCTACCAATGAGCTACAACTCCAGTCACTAGTTATTTATTTTTAATTGGTAAATAAAAATTGTATATAATGAGCCAGCTGTGGTGATGCACACCTGTACTCCCAGCACACGGGAGGCTGAGGCAGGAAAATCACAAGTTCGAGGTCAGCCTGGGCTACATAGTGAGACCCTGTCTCAAAAAACCAAAAGGAAAAAAAAAATTATATATATATATATATATGGGCTGGGATTTGGCTCAGTTGGTAGAGCGCTGCGCTGCAGTCTCTGAGGTCCCAAATTCAATTCCCAGCACCGCAAAAATGGGAGAAGGACCTGGCAATCCACTCCCAAGGCAATCCCGAAACAATCAGCCATTGAAAACCCTATGAGGGTCGCTATGAGTCGGATACCGACTCGACGGCACCTAACAACAACAACATATATATATGGTGTACATGATGCTTCAATATATTGTGTGAAATGGCTAAATAGAGCTAATTAATATATCCATTGCTTCACATGTTTATTATTTTTTTGTAGCAAAAAGATTTTAAAATCTCTTAGCAAATTTCCAGAGTATAGTATTGTTAACCATAGTCACCATGCTGTCCCTTTGGGCTTATTCATCCTGTATATCTGAAACTTTGTGCTCTTGACCAACATGTCCCCAAACCTACCCTCCCAGCCCCTGACAACCACCCTTCCACTCTCTCCTTCTATCAGCTCATCTGGTTGAAATTCCACATGGGTGAGATCATGCCGTATTTGTCTTTCTGTGCCTGGCTTATTTCACTTAGCATAATGTCCTCCAGGTTCCTGCACGGCGATGCAGCCCTGGACTTTATTATGAAAGAGAAATAAACTTCTACCTCACTTAAGCCACTGGCATTTGGAAGTTTATGTTCCTCACAACTGAGCTCAATCGGATTTGAGCCTCAAGCGATGACTCACATTTCCTTGGCTCTGACAAAGGGCTTCACAGCTATTTCTCCCCTTCGTTCCTCACAATAGCTCTTTGAGGCCAAAGGAATTTTCCTAATGAGGACATGGAAGCTTTGGCACTCCAAGGCGAGGTGAGACAAACGATGCCAGCTTTGTCTTTCCAGAAGGCTGCTCTTGCAGCTGCTGTCTTAGTCACCTCATCATGTCAGCCATGTGCCAGGGGAACTAGAAAATGTCAGTCACTGCTCGGCAGCCATAACCTGAAATTACTGAAGGGCTGCAGTGAGCTCATTCATCTGGAGACCAGCTCCTGACCAGGGTATGATATTTCACAAGGATCCAAAATGTTCCAGGGAGCCATGCAGTGCCACCTCTTAGCTGAGAGAGAAATGTTTCAAACTCCCAGGAGAAGCATTTGACAGTGCTCTTCACAACAGATAGTGTTCTGTGCTGCTGCTGAATGAATGTCTTTTAAAACTACAGAAAGAAAAAAAATCTAGAAAACAAATGTTTGAAGCCAGGCGTGGTGGTATATGCCTGTAATCCAAGCACTCAGGAGGCTCAGGTGGGAGGATTTCGAGTCCCAGACCAGCCTGAGCTATGTAGCAAGACCCTGTCTCAAAAAAAACAAAATTAAGAATTCGAATAAAGAAATCTTTCTTTGTTTTGTAAGGCTTTGTGCAAAACCCTATATAGCTATTGTCAGCATTGCCAAGGAGCCTCACTTGGGGAGGGACTCAAAAGGGACAAAGGTGCTTCCAGCCATCCTGGTACTGGGTCACCTTGAGGCAGGATAGAAAGATGGAAAATTCTGGGAACACAGGTAGGAAAGGGCTTTCATTCTAGGATCTGGCTGAGTCTTATCAGCTGAGAATTCTAGCACAAATGAAAAAGGAAAGCTGCTGTGAGAACTGCCTGCATAGAAACCAGCACTTCCCTAGCAATCTCACTAAACTAGATTATGGGCTATAATTAAAGTTAATAGGCCTAGGTAGTTTTCTAGTGGCTTAAATGTAGTAAGAATTTCCATGACTCTCCCATTCAAGGCATTGTATCAATGCTCCTTTTCCTCTCTGTAAATCTTTACAGTGTACCTGCTGGGATCTTGGTAAGCAATATAACTTCAAAATCCCACAGATCATATATAGCCGTTGTGAAGACACTCCAGTGCGACTCTCTTGAGAGGCCTGCATCCATGTCTCAGATGTGTACTATTATTTCCTTAGGCATCTCTCTCTCTCTCTCTCTCTCCCTCTCTCTCTCTCTCTCTCTCTCTCTCTCTCTCTCTCTCTCTCTGTGTGTGTGTGTGTTCATGTTTCACTCTGAAGCTATACTATCCTTTACTCAGAAACTCTGTTTCATTCTCTGACTTGTCCTGAAATTCATTTCTGCGACTGAGTCAAGGGCCCAGCATCATGTGAGTGGGGGTCCTA
This sequence comes from Pedetes capensis, assembly GCA_007922755.1. Classification (NCBI taxonomy): domain Eukaryota; kingdom Metazoa; phylum Chordata; class Mammalia; order Rodentia; family Pedetidae; genus Pedetes; species Pedetes capensis. The sequence goes on from VMDO01012835.1 coordinate 54,523, forward strand.
AGAAGAGGAACTCAAGACAGGTGGTACATCATCTCTCACCATTGGTGAACACCTCAAACTGCAGGACTAGTAGGAACACTAACCACGTGTCCTTGTGATGAGGTCAAGAAATAACCCACGGAGGTTGTGATGGTTAATTAAGGAGCCTTTCCTGACATGAAAGTTAGGTTAATGAAAGAGTATAATTGTCCAATAAACGTTTGGGACACAATCAAAGGAAAGTTCACTACCTACAATGCCGACAAGTTTACACTTCTACATACTCTGTCTTAATCTTCCAGGACCCTCAGAAAACATTTGGCCCCAACATTTGTCAAAAGTGGGGTTTGTGTTTTGCTTGGTGCTGAGGACTGAACCCAGGACCTGGCACAGACCAGAAAGTTTTACCCAGGAAGGAGCTGCTGACAATATCCATTCCCAAGAGAGATGGAAGAATAGGAGGAAGTGGGAAGGAACCCATATGGGGCGATTAAAAGAAATCTGCTCCAACTGTTACCCCACAAAACAATCACAAAAGGATTCAAATTTTAAAGGCTCATTGGAAGGTTTGGGATAGATTTTAATTGCCTTGACGTTCCCACAAATCATGATGTAAGTTTTTAAAAGAGAGGGTGTGCTTTCAGAAAAAATTAGTTGCAAGTCAGGTTTCTTTCTTTTTTTCTTTTCGTTTCTTTTCTTTCTTTCTTTTTCTCTTTCTTTCTTTCGTGTGTGTGTGTGTGTGTGTGTGTGTGTGTGTGTGTGTGTGTTTGTATGTATATGTGCATATGGTACTTGAGGGTTGAATCCAGGGCCTCACACATATTTTGGAATTGTTCTGCCAGCCCATTTTTTATTATTATTTTGAGACAGGGTCTTGCCAAGTTACCCAAACTGCATCTGACCTCAAACTCGTGACCTTCCTGGCTCTACCTCATGAGTTGCTGGGATTACAGGCATGTGCCACCGTGCTCAGCCAAGGTCTCATTTTTTAAAACTTTTGATTTTGAAATAATTATAGATACACAAGAAGTTGCATAACCAAAGTACAAAATCAAAATAAGGAAGGGCTGAGGTGCAGCTCAGAGGTAGAGCACTTGCCCAGCATGTGCAAGGCCCTGGGTTCCAACCCCAATACAACAAATGAACAAACATCTAACCAGGAGATTGAATTGGGGCAACCCACAGAGTTCATTCAGATTTCACCAGTTTGTGTGAGTGTGTGTGTGTGTGTGTGTGTGTGTGTGTGTGTGTGTGTGTGTGTGATTTGCCCTCCAGCTATTCCTCTGTAGCCATGTCCTCCCCTGGCCACTCTGAGATGTTCACCTCTACAACTGTTATTCAAGAAAGGCTACATAAATAGGATCATGTGACATGTATCTTTTTAAAATTGGCTTCTTTTCCACTCTGCATAATTCCCTGGAGATGCATCCATGTGGTTATTTGTGTCAATAGTTCATTACTTTTTACTGCTGCGTAATAGTCCATAGTATGGATCTACCAGAGTTTGTTGAACCCTGTCTTTTACCCACTGTAGGACATTTGGATAGTCTCTACTCTTTGAGTATAACAGATAAAGGTGCTATGGGGGGAAAAGGGTACTATGAACACTTGGGTAGAAATTTCTGTGGAAAAATAATTTTTCATTTCTCTGGGATATGTATCCAAGAATACAAATGCTGGGTCATATGATAAGTTCATTTTTAGTTTTAAAAGGAACTACCAAACTATTTTCCAGAGTAGCTGTGCCATTTTCCCTTCCCACCAGCAGTGTGTGAGGGATCCAGTTTCTCCACATCCTCTCCAGCATTTGGTTCTGCCATTATTTTTTTATTTTCGCCATTCTCATTAGTGTGTGATGTTATCTCATTGTGGTCTTAATTTTCATTACTCTGATGGCTAATGATGTTGAACATCTTTTCATGTGCTTATTTTCCATCTGTATATCCTCTTCAGTTGAAATGTCTATCTATCATTTTTTGCCCATTTTCTAATTGCATTATTGGGTTTTTTACTGTTGAATTTTAAGATTCTTTGTGGAATATGTGGTTTGCAAATACTTTCTCCCTGGCTTATCATTTCATCCTATTCATGTGGCCTGTTGTAGAACAAAGCTTTTTAATTTTGATGAGATAGAATTTGTCAGGTTTTCCTTTTATGGATTGTCCTTTTAGTATCAAGTCTAACAACACTTTGGCTAGCCCTAGAGCCCAAAGATTTTTTTCCTATTTTTCTAAATGTTTTATAGTTTTGTATTTTACATTTAATTTTGTGATTCATTTTCAGTTAACTTTTGTATAAGATATGAGGTTTAGGTTAAGGTTCATTATTTCTACCTATGAAAATTCTCCAGCTCCAGCACCATTTGCTGAAAAGACTATCCTTCCTCCATTACGTTGATTTTGTACTTTTAACAAAAATTGGTCAAATATATTTGTGTCAGTTTATTTCTGGCTTCTCTGTTCTGTTCATTGATTTATGCTTCTTTGTTCCTATTCCTCTGACCATACCACACTGTTTTAGTTACTGTGGCAATTTAGTAAGCCTTAGTATCACAGGGAGTGATTTCTCAAAATTGTTTCAGCTATTCTGAGGATTGTGCCTTTCTATATAAATTTCAGAATAAACTCGTCTATATCTACAGATAATCTTGCTGATACTGTGATAGAAAATACATTATTCTTCTAGTACAATTTAGGAAGACTTGACATTTTTACTATGTTGAATCTTCCACTCCATGAACTTGGTATATCTCTCCATTTATTTAGGTCTTCCTTGATGTGTTTCAGCATTTTGTACAGATCCTGTATATGTTTTGTTAAGTGTATTCCCTAGTATTTCATTTTCCTTGGAGTGATTATAAAAAATAGTGTTTTTAATTTTGGTTTCCGTATATTTGTTCATTGTTAGTACACAGAAATTTAATCAAGTTTGTGTATTAATCTTGTATCCTGTGACTTGCTGAATATGCTTCTTGATTACTAGAAATTTTTGATGGATTATTTATAATTCCCTAACAGAAAACTGTGTCATTTGCAAACAAGAACAGTTTTATTTCTTTCTTTCAAATATGTATGAGTTTTTTCTCTTATTGATCTAACTAGAACATCCAATAATTATGTCAAATAAAAGTGGTTAAGCGTATACACATTGCCTCATTCCTGATCTGAGGAGGAAAGCATTCAATCGTATGCTATTAATGATATTATGATATTAATGACAAGTTTGTTGTAAATGCTCTTTATCAAGTTGAGATCATTTCCCTCCACCTTCTAACTTACTGAGCATATGTTTGTTTGTTTGTTTGTTTGTTTGTTTGAGACAGGGCCTTTCTGTATAGCCTAGGCTAGTCTGGAACTACGTAGACCAAGCTGGCCTTAAACTTGCATCAATCCTCTTACCTTACCTTCCTGAGTGCTGGAATTACAGAGGTGTGCCACCACATCTGGCTCTTCCTGAGCATTTTTATCATTAATGAGTATTAGATTTTTCTCAAGGGTTTTTTCTGCACCAATTCAGATGATCATATGATTTTTTTTTCTTCATTAGCTTGCTGATATGGTAGGTTGCATTGATTTTCAATTTCTAATTAATTAATTAATTTTAAATTTGGGTTTTTTTCTTGGAAATTTTTAATGTACAACTAAATGTGTTTCATTCTGACTTAAATTTGTTTATTGAGACAGAGAGTCACTCTATTGCCCAGGCTGGCCCCAAATGCCTAGGCTTGAACAACCCTCCATTTCAACCTTCCAAGTAGCTGGGATATGTTACTGCCTTGGCTTTCAAATTTTGGATTGGTCTTGTATACCTGGAATAAATCCAACTTGATCATGGTGAATAATTCTTTTGGAATAATTTTAAAGTCATTTTTTTAAACTCATCTGTTAGCTCCATAAGAGAAACATTGCTTTACTACCCAGACATGAGGAGGTTTCCTTAGGGTCTGGAACATACATTTAAATCCCACTTTTGCCACTTACTAGTTCTGGACCATTAGCAAGTAGCTTAATTCTTTTTCCACATCTATAAAATGAGGATAACAACGCCTATGCACAGGATTGATATAAGAATTAAATGAGAGAATTAAGTGATTAGGCATTGACTACTACCTGACACACAATAGGCAATCAATAATGGTAACAATTTGATTTCCAGAGCAACAACCATTTGGGAATACAATTAGGAAAATTTTGGAAAGGCAGCTATATATAGTATTAGGAAAACAGAAGTGACATAATGGGATTTATCCTAATGATCACAATCTTTGTACTCCTTCATCCTTGATAATTGGGGTGTTTTTTTATGTTATTGGGTGATTTAATAATAGGTACCACTGCAAGACACCAGGAAGGTCACTCAAGGACATTCTCATTAACAGTTATTAATTTATTAAATGAAGCAGAGTCCCACTGCAGGAGCCCAGCACTCATTAGTGACCTGGGCTGCATGTACTAAGCACCCTGCCTTTTCAGGGCACAGAGCACCTCAATTATAACTCCTAATTGCCCAAGTGACCTTCCAAAACTCCCAGCCTTACTCTTTTGGATCTAACTTTGTTCTTGAGTACAAGTCAGATAAATTTGTTTTTTACTGGTGGTGATATGAGAAAGTAAATTGGCTGTGGTACATGCTGAAATTCCCATCTATTTTGTTTTTATTTTGTTGTTTGTTGTTTGTTGTTTGCTTTTTTATGTTTTTTGTTTGTTTGGGTGCTGGGGATTGAACTCACAGCTAAGCATGTGCTCTACCACTGAGCTGCACTTAGGGGTGTTTTGTTGTTGGTTCTGGCTAGAGTTTTTGGGTTTTGAGACAGGGTCTCACTGTGTAGCCCAGGCTGCCCTGGAACTCACTATGTAGACCAGGGTGGCCTCGAGCTCATGCAGATCCACCTGCCTCAGCCTCCCAAGCGCTAGGATTACAATCGTGCACCACCATGCCCAGTTGAGCTATTACTTTTTAATGCTGGTGGCAACTACCAATGGCATGACCCACTAAAGGATAGTGAGTGAGCCATGAGCATCCCTCAGGCATGAGTTAAGGTAGGCCCATAGGGAACTTCTGCTCAGCCACTGAGAACCACATAGAAAAATCCTCCATGGGCCTCCCTGTGGGTTGATCTTGGTGGAACTCAGTCTAGCCATGAAAAAAAAAAAAGAAAAGAAAACCTCTTTTTTCTCCTTTCAGGGGCAGAGTTGTGAAACTGAGCAAAATTTCAAGGGAACTCCCTTGGAAATTGCACGTTTGTGTAAGTGCCTCTAAATTTCCTCTGCCTGGAACATCAATAGGAGGAATAGAAGTAACATTCATTCAGGAACTGAAGTTGGCCAGGAATGGTTGGGCTTCACTCCAGCCTATGCTCCAGGCCATGAGGAGGCAGACATCAATGTGCTCCTTAAGACAAGGGGCTGCTGGTATGTCACATGTGTGTAGTATGTGTGTATTGACAGGGGCAGGAGCAGTGGTCCACCTATAGTTGTTGTTCTTAGGTGCTGTCGAGTCGTGTCCAATTCATAGGGACCCTCATACGGTTTTCAATGGCTGATTGTTTCAGGATTGCCTCGGGAGTGGATTGCCACATCCTTCTCCCATTTTTGCAGTGCTGGGAATCGAACCCAGGACCTCAGAGACTGCAGAGCAGCATTCTACCAACTGAGCTAAATCCCAGCCCTAGTCCACCTATTGCTGCTTCCTAAAACACAAAAATAGAGCTGAGGATGTAGCTCAGTGGTAGAGCATGTGTCTAGCATGCACAAGGCCCTAGGGTGCATCCCCAGCACTACAAACACACACACACACACACACACACACACACACACACACACGTGCGCACGTGCACACCTGGCACAGTGGTTCATGCCTATAATCCCAGCAACTCGGGAGGTAGAGGCAGGAGGATCACAGGTTTGAGATCAGAGGCAGCCTCGGTAACTTAGTGAGACCATGTCTCAATTTAAAAATTAAAAAAGGGGCAGGAGGAGCAACTCAGTGGCAGAGCTCTCGCAAAGTATGAGCATAGCCCTGGGTTCAGGCCCCTAGTACTGTAAAGAAAGAAAGAGAGAGAGAGAGAGAGAGAGAGAGAGAGAGAGGAAGGAAGGAAGGAAGGAAGGAAGGAAGGA
>VMDO01012836.1:0-60476 GCA_007922755.1 Pedetes capensis
CATATTTGATCTATTTCAGACTGCAGAAACTGATAGAAGTCTTCCCTTTCTTCATTTGTGGCCTTAGTGGTGGGTGCATAAATTTGAATAATAGTCATATTAACTGGCCTTCCTTGTAGGCATATGGATATTATTCCATCACTGACAACATTGTATTTCAGGACAGATCTTGAAATGTCTTTTTTGATGATGAATGCAACCCCATTTCTCTTTAGTTTATCATTCCCAGCATAGTTGACCACATGATTGTCTGACTCAAAATGGCCTATTCTGGTCCATTTTAGATCGCTGATGCCTAGAATGTCAATGTTTATGCGCTCCATTTCTCTTTTAACAATTTCTAATTTTCCTATATTCGTGCTACGTACATTCCATGTTCCAATTATTAATGGATGTTTACAGTTGTTTCTCCTCATTTTGAGTCGTGCCACATCAGCAAGTTGAGCACCCTGGGGCTTTACTCCATTTCCGTCATCACGGTAGACTCTACTTTGAGGAGGCAACTCTTCCCCAGTAGTCTTTTGAGTGCCTTCCAACCTGGGGGGCTCATTTTCTGGCACTATATGTGACAGTGTTCCTTTGCTATTCATAGGGTTTTCAATGGCTAGTTGTTTCGGGAGTGGCTCGCCAGGTCCTACTCCCTATTTTAATTATACTATATTTAAAATCTGTCTAACTTTGGGAGATTTTGTTTTGTTTTGTTTGGCAGTGCTGAGGATCAAACATAGGGCCTTGTGCATGGTAGGAAAGTGCTCAATAGCCTCTCTCTTTCATTTAACATTTTATCCAAAGAATTTCCTATCATCATTCAATTGGATTTTATTGAGGGTCTATTATATGCTGAGTATTATTAAAGGCTCTGGGTACACAGCAGCCGGCAGAGTAGATAAAGCCTTTCTCTCTGCAACCTTCCCTTCCACTGGGCATTGCTACGATGTCCTTGAACTCATTCTTTTACCTTGAGGTCTAATTTACATAGAGTAAATGCACAAATATGAAGTATGGGTTTTGTTGAATTTTTACATATATGGTCATCCATGTAACTACCATTCAGATTAAAACACAAACATCTCCATTGCTCCAGAGCTTTCCCTCATCTTCCCAGTAGCCCCTTTCTCACAGGTAACCAGATTTCTAACAAAATAGATTAGTTTTACCTGGGCAAGTTTATCTTGCTTAAGAATGAGATCTAGCTATCGTTGTGGCTCATGCCTGTAATCCTAGCAACTCTGGAGGCTGAGGCAGGAGGATCGAGAGTTCAAGACCAGAGGCAGGCTACGCAGTTGAGTGAGGCACTGTCTCAAAGTAAAAAATAAAAAATGGGCTGGGAGTGCAGCTCAGTGGTAGAGCATTTGCAAAATATGTGCAAGGCCCTGGGTTCAAACACCAAGTACCTAAAAAAAGAAAAAAAATAGTTTGGCTCCTTTGGGAATGCCCACTTTTTAATGGCTGCAGAATATTTCATCTCATATATACACAACCATCCCTTGATAGCCTCAGGATAGTGGTTCCAGAACCCACAAAGATATCAAAACTGCTGGTGCTCAAGTTCCTTATATAAAATGGTGTATTTGCATATAACCTAGCAATCTTCCTGTGTACTTTAAATTATCTCTAGATTAATTAGAATATCTAATATAATGTAAGTTTGCCTGCAGCTGTAGCCCTGTGGCATCCGATCCCATCAGATCTCAGAAGCTAAGCAGGGTTGGGCCTGGTTAGTACTTAGATGGGAGACCGCCTGAGAACACCACGTGCTGGAGGCTTGGGAGATGGACCCGGCAACCCACTCCCAAAAATCAATCTGCCATTGAAAACCCTATGAGCAGCAGGAAAGCACTGACAATAGTATTTCACCTGTTGTACTCAGGGTCACTATGAGTTGGATACTGACTCAATGGCACCCAACAACAACAATAATATAATGTAAACACTATCTTAGTAATTGTTATCCTGTATTGTTTTGGGAATAATGACAAGAAAAAATTCTGCATATGAAGCTAGTGGATGTGGTGGCACATGCTTGTAATCCCAGCACTTGGGAGGCTAAGGCAGGAAGATCACTATGAGTTCAAGGCCAGCCAGGGCTACATACAGTTGAAGGCCACCCTCAGTTATAGAGTGAAACTGTCTCAAAAAACCAAAAATAATTAAAAAACAATAATAAATAAATAAATACATAAATACATAAATAAGGGGCTGCATTGCAGCTCAGTGGTGGAGCACTTGCCTAGCAAGCATGAGGCTCTGGGTTCAACCCCCCCAGTACTGAAAATAAATTAAGCTGGTAAATTTTATGTTATCTATATTTTATCCCCATTTTAAAAAACAAAACAGGCCAGGTGCAGTGGCGCAAGCCTGTAATCCCAGCAACTTGTGAGGCAGAGGCAGGAGGACCATGAATTCAAGGCCAGGGGCAGCCTGTGTAACTCAGTGAGACTCTGACTCAAATTAAAAAATAAAAAATGGGCTGGAGGTGCGGTCTTGTGGTAGAGCATGTGCAAGGCCCTGAGTTCAACCCCCAAATTTCAAAAAATTAAAAATTATACAACAAGACAAAACTTTACTGACTTATATTTATCCCCACATCTCCTGCACAATTTAGAATCCCTCCTCTGGGCTCACGCAACCTCCCTTGGCACTAATGACACTGCACTGTCTTTGTATGTTTATGAGTTTCCCTCCCTTCCTAGAGGGGGTCCATGAGGACAGGGATCTTATCTTCTTATTCACTCCTTTTTCCCCAGCATCTAGCCTAAATTGGATTGGCCCTCAACATCAAGAAAACAACACTTCTAAAATCTAGGTCAGTAAGCAACTTCATGATAAATGGAGAAAAGATTGAGGTTGTCCAAGTTTCTGTTTTCCTTGGTTCTACAATCAACATCCTTGGAAACGGCATTCAAAAAATCAAAAGATGCATTGCATCAGGAAAAGGTGTTGCAAAAGATCTCTTTAAAGTGTTGAAAAGCAAAGATGCCACATTGAAGACGAAGGTGCATCTGACTCATGCCATGGTATTTTCAGCCGCATCATATGGTTGTGAAAGCTGGACATTGAATAAGGGAGACAGGAAAAGAATTGATGTTTTTGAATTATGGTGCTGGGGGAAAATACTGAATAAGCCATGGACTGCCAAAAGAACCAAGAGATCCATCCTAATAGAACTACAATCAGAGAGCTCCTTGGAAGCAAGAATGGTTAGCCTTTGTCTTACATATTTTGGACATGTCGTCGTTGTTGTTGTTAGGCGCCGTAGAGTCGAGTCCGACTCATAGAGACCCTATGTACAGCAGATCAAAACACTTGCCGATTCTGTGACAGGCAAACGATCTTATTTATGTTTAAGCCCATTGTTGTAGACACTGTGTCAATCCATCTGGTGGAGGGTTTTCCTCTTTTGCGTCTACTTGGAGGAGGCAACTCTTCCCCAGTAGTCTTTTGAGTGCCTTCCAACCTGGGGGCCTCATTTTCAGGTACTATATCTGACAGTGTTTCTTTGCTATCCATAGGGTTTTCAATGGCTAGTTGTTTCGGGAGTGGCTCGCCAGGTCCTACTCCCTAGTCTGTCTTAGTCTGGAAGTTCAGCTGAAAACCTGTCCACCATGGGTAACCTTGCTCATGTCTGAGGTTACAGTGGCAGAGCTCTCAGCCTCATTGCAACACGGAAGCCCCCACGGCAAACTGACAGACGTGTGGGGACTCTGATGGTAAACATGTTGTCAGGAGGGACCAATCTCTGGAGAAGGATATTAGGTTTGGGAGAGTGGTGGGTCAATGACAAAAAGGAAGACCTTCAACTAGACAGATTGACACAGTGGATGCAACAATAGCCTTAAACATAAAAAAGATCATGTGCCTGGCACAGTGTTAGTGTTTTGTTCTATTATACATAGGGTCTCTATGAGTCAGACCCGATTTGATGGCACCTAACAACAAAGCATAAATTGCTGTTGTTTGTTATTTGTTTTTTAAGGATCTCACTACGTAAACCACACTGACCTTGAACTCGCCAATCCTTGTGCCTCAGCCTCCTGAGTGCTGGGATTACAGGTGGCACCACACTCTTGGCTTACTTTCTTGCACATAGGAGATGTTCACTAAGCAGCTATTAACTTAATGAATGAAGTGCTGACCATGTGCCAGGATCTATGTAGTGACATTTGTTAGCTGCCTCTCTCCTCCCCTCAGCCTCTGCACTGAAGCCAATCAGTAAATCCCATCCTCCAGGACATGGAGCTGGGTTAAGGAAGGGCCCACAGGCCAAGTTAAGCCAATCTGGTCCAATAAGATTCCATTCTGGGACTGTTGTCTGAGGAATGAAGAAACTGATTTTCTCATTTCTGCTGCATGTGAACTCATGAGGCTGAATCCCCAGGAGAACTGGGGACCACCTGCACCCACAAAAAAGCCTGCCATTATGGCTTGGATATGGTTTGTGCCCCTCTTCTCCAGTTCATCCCCAGAGTCATTTGTTAATGAGTTAAGGGAGTAGACATGAAATTTGACTTTGATGCTTAGAGGAGGGGCCTTTCGAAAGTGGTTTGGTTTAGACAAGGTCATTAGAGTGGAGCCCCCATGACTGAATGCTGGTGGCTTTAGAAGACAGAACAGAGACTAGACACACAGAGACACATACACACTCCTGCCATGATGTGATGCAGCTCACAGAAGCCCTCACCAGGGTCTGTGGTACAGCCTGGAACTTCCAGAACCATGAGCCAAAATAAATCTCTTTTCTTTATAAAGTAGCTTGCCTTAGGTATTTTGCCATAGTAATGAAAATATGACAAATACAGTACCCCTCAGATGAAGTCAACATCAAGGGAGGCAGAATAGAGGAAAGTGACCCTTCGGTAACATAGGAGCTGAATCAAACCTTTCCTGAAGCTAGCACTTCCATCTCTATTCTTAGGCACACGTACCAGTTAGTCCTTTTATGACAATTGGAGTTGAGTTTCTGCCCTTGCAACAGGAGCATCTAGAGAGGACACAAGGGTCAGGAGAAACCAAAGCACCTTAGAACCTGTTAAGGAGTTGAGTGAGTCCTCAGTTTGGGGTGTCCTTGGGATCTTTCCTGGCAGCCCTCAACCTCTCATCATCATGGTTTTCAGATGCAGACTCTCCCAGCCGCTCCAGCTCTTCTCAGACCCACCAAGTAGAAAATCAAGGCCCATCCGAAGCTAGAGTTATACTTGGCATGTGACCTTCTTGAACCCCCACATCACTTGTCTGGTGGGCTGCATTCAAAATAAGCATTTTAGTCTTCTTGTTACAAGCATAGTGGAAGGGTCAGATTGAAGAATCCAAATGTCAGAGCTGAAAGGCCTTTAGAGATGAGCTATTCAGACCCCTTCAGTAGGTAGATGAGGAGACTGAGGCCCTGAACAGGGAAGAGACTTGCTCAAAGTCACACAGCATATTGTGCCAGAGCTGGTATTCTCCTCAAAGGGGTTTCCTTCTATAGAGATGGGGTTGTACCTTCCCTTCTTTAGGAAAGATAGAGAAAGGGACATTGATGAGGATTCTTCCTGCAATGGTAGTCAGAAGCTGCTCCCTCAAACACTCGCTGGTAGGTCTGCCCTGTCATTCTTAAGAATCTCATCATACCATTTCGGTAACACTTTGTGGCTGTCTCTAAGGGTACTAGGTCCCTAATGAGGCAACAAGGACAGCTCCAGAATTTCTACAGGGCAATTAGCAACCTGGTGGGAAGGGGCACTTAGAGGTGTGACTTGGGGCTAGGGGATATATAGAAACTCTCTGTAATTTTCATTCAATATTTTCCAAAGGGAGGAAGGATTTATTTTAGCTTATAGTATTAGAAGTTTCAGTCTATGGTCTGCTGGCTTCCATTCAGTTTTCCTATGAACCTAAAACTGCTCTAAAAATAAAGCCTTAAACAGGGTGTGGTGGTACACACCTATAATGCCAGCACTTGGGGTCTGAGGCAGGAGGATCTACAGTTGGAGGCCAGCCTGGCCTATATAGCAAGTTTAAGACTAGCCTGAGCTACATAGCCAGACCCTGTCTCAAAGAAACAAGGGCTGGGATGTACCTCAGTAGAGTGCTTGCCTAGCATGCACAAGCCTCTGGGTTTGATCCCCAGTAGCGCGCGCACACACACACACACACACACACACACACACACACACACACACAAAAAAAAACACCAAACAAAAAACAAGACTTAAAAACCATACCACATAAGCATTGTAGTCAGACCTGAGTTCAGGTCCCAGATATGCCATTTCCTAATGATATAACTTTAGATGAGTCCTCTCCCCTTTTAGAACCTGGGTTTCCTCAGCTGTAAAAGGAGAGTAGTGATAGTTTGTGCCTAACAGAGTAACTGCAGATTACCAGCGATCATGGATAGACAGCACTTTACTTGGAGCCTAGAACAGTAATATTCATATATGACCTATTTATACCTACTTATCTATAGTTTATAGGTGACATTGCTTCCTGATAACCTGCCTCCCGTGGACCCATCCTAATCAGGGGCATTCACATTTGTATTGTGAGACCTCTTTATTCAGCTAGGAAAAGCAAAGTGATTTATGGGGCTTGCAACCTGGAGTCCAAAGACTCCAAGAGCCTTGGCTCCATCAGCAACTTATTAGGAACATAAATTACTGAGTCCCTCTGAGATAGACCAGAGGGACCCACCTCTCCTTGGGGTACTAGGTATGCAGTGTTGTTAATACAGTTAGAATCAATATTAATGTTAATGATAAGGGTTTGATTTTTTCTGCTGTAAGTGTCCCTTTTGCTGCTTATTTTTCTGTAAGGAAACACTGGTGTAGGGTAATGGGGTGATCTGATTCCCTGATTAGTAGCCCTTCCTTGTGGCTGGGGCTGCTCTGAATGAAAGAACTGTTATCCAGCTAAGCTATGCTCACACCAGCACCTGCCATTGTGGACACTCTATATTTTTTTTAACTCATTTTATTTTTATTTACAGTACTGGGATGTTGAACCCAGGATCTTGCATATACTTTGTAAGAGCTCTCAAACTGAGCTTCACCCCTCAGTCCCCCACTTTTCATTTTTCATTTTGAGACAGGGTCTTGCTAAGTTATGCAGGCTGCCTCTTGCCTTGAACTTGTGATCTCCCTGCCTCCACCTCCTGAGTCACTGGGATTATAAGTATGTGCCACTGCACCCAGCTCTGTGAAAACTTTATAGACATGTGAAGGCAGCTACAGAACTGCACCTATTTGCTACAACTCCAGATCCTGAAGGTGTAGCCCCAGCCATGGCTGTCTCAAACAGTTTGCACTATGCATTGGACTATTTTTTTCTTTTGCTCTCCCAAGCCTCGGTGAACTCTAGATTAACTGTGACCAACCCAGGCCAGAGGAGCACTTCCCCTGGGGGCCCAGCAAAAGGGACTGCTATGATGAGTGCAAAAGGACAATGTTGTGATTGGTGTAAACACAAATCTATATTTGCATGAAAAAATCCCTGTCATTAGTACACACACCCCTTTTCTGCCTATGTAAAAAGCCTCCTCACCTCCCTCAGAGAGAGACATGGAAGACCCCTCCCATGCTTGGTCCTCTGGTGTTACAGCAACAGGCCCAATTAAAAGCCTCTCTCAAGTGGTCTGCCTACCTTGAGTAGCAGCTGAGCTAGTAACATAAAGAAGAAAAGGCAGGGGCAGCTGGGTGCAGTGGCACACACCTGTGATCCCAGCAACTCGGGAAGTAGAGACAGGAGGATCATGAGTTTGAGGCCAAAGGCAGCCTGTCCTACTTGGTGAGACCTTGTCTCAAGATAAATAAAACACGGCTGGGAGTGCAGTCCAGCGGTAGAGCACTTGGAAGTATGCAAGAAGCCCTGGATTCAAACCCCAAGCACCACAAAAAAAGAAAAGGCACCCACAGTGAAGATGACAGCAGGGACACCAAGGCAGCGGTGCTGTCTCCTGCAGTTCCATAGGCAGCAGTGGGCACCTAGCTAGGCGGGCTAGGGGCCAAGGATCTCAGACACTCAGGACCCAGGAGCTGTAACACTGGCCACTGTCAGGGCTAAGGATCCTGATACCCATGCCTGCCCAGAAGATGTGTTGCAAGTTGCTGTTGAAGGCTGAGGATTCCTGATTCCTCAGTCTGCATAAAAGCTGTAATACCTATGGGCCAAGAACTGACCTGCATAAGAGATGTAACACTGACAGGCTGGCTGAAATTCCCACCTCCTCCGCATAGGAAAGGGCTGCAATACTAAGGGTTCTATTTTCTCCTGCCACTCCAACTCACTGCTACCACCATTCACTGCTCCCAAGTGCTGAGAGATACAACTGGCATTTGAAGGGCTCTTCCTTGCCTCCCATGAGTTTTATCCAGGAAGCAAAAGGACTCTGGGAAGATAACGGGCAACACCTCTGAGCCTCCAATTCTTCAACCATAAGGTGGCATGCTAATATTCACTTTGCATAGAGTTCTTGTGAGATAAAGGGCATGACTCTGACAGGTCTGTAAGTTCAGACCTTGTTTAGTTGTGTGGCAGTAGCTGCACTAATGGAATCTGCCACAAGGGGGCAGGAGAGATACATCCAAGTTCTTTCCTGCCCAAGCTATGCATTTTTCATTTTGAGCCTTATTGTCTTTCTATTTTGGAAATACTCAAACATACATAATGGTAGAATGGTATAATGAACCTCATGTACCCATCACTAGGTTTCAGCACTATCAAAATTTTATCAATCTTCCCCTTTCTCTTTGCTGCCCAGTTTGGAGTATTTTAAAGCATCACCTAGATGTCATTTCATTTCATCCACAATACATCAGTGTGCTGTTCCAGTTTAAAAAAACTTTAACTTTCACAAGTACTATCTCATCATCCAATCTAGCCAAAAATAAAAATGCTTTAATTTAATCTATCAGTTCAGATTCAAATTTCCTTGATGGTACCAAAGATGTCTTTGGACAATTGGCTCACTTGAATCAGGATCCAAATGGCCTTACTGCATGAGGTGAGCTTCAGATCTGTGAAAAATTGGGTTTGGGGTTGCGTTTAATATGTTAAAATTTAGAGAGTTCAGGTTTGGTTCAGATTTAAATCCTATGTATAGATAGCAAGGCTTCAAACTAAACCCAAACTGAACCTTAACATGTTCTTGTTCAAGCATGTACACACACACACACACACACACACACACACACACACACGCACATATATATGTTTTTTCCCCCTGAACTTACACCAGGTAAAAAATTTGGTTCAGGTTCAGGGTTCTTTTGTTTTTGTTTTTGTTTTTGGTGGGGAGGTTGTATCATTAGCTATTTACAAATTGGAAGAAAAATTCGTTCACCTATCAACACATAGGATTAAAATTTTAAACCTAAACCTGAAGTGATCCCAAACCCTCTAAATTTTAACATACTGAACCCATATCCTAAACTGAACCCAATTTTTTGCAGGTGTGAAGCCCCTGTTCTTGAGCTTTACGTTTTAACATTCCATCTCATTTTTTCACTTCCACACCACAAATGTGTTGGAAAAACCAGAGTACTTGTCCTGTAGGAAATCACACATTTTGAGTTTGGCTGATTGTGGTCTTTGCCCATCCCCCATATTTCTGTTAAAGTGGTAATTAGCCCCTACCTGATTGGGCTTAGATTTTTATTTGTTAGGCAAGAATACTTCATGGAGAGCACTGTGTCACCCTCTTAGGATTTGATGTTTGGTTAGGCTGTGTTAGCCTAAACTCTGTATTATTAAGTTTTCCCAAATATTTTTATCCAATTGTTTTAGCATCATTTTATGATCATTGTCTCAACTCATTATTTCATTAGGGTTTGAAAAATTTTGCCTTTATTATTCTATCAAGTCTTCTACATTTATTAGTTGGAATTCTACAGAAAACAACTTTTCTTATCTACTATTTCATTATCTGGAATATAACACACAAAAGACCAGAAAAATGTTTTCTTATTTTCCCTTATGCCAGTGGCAACAAATGTGTTGTTTTCCTTAATTATGAATTAATGGATTTTTACATACATTGTGTATTACAATCTACTGAAGTAATTCTTTTTTCTTTTAGTACTCAAATTGTCCATCTCTGGCCAGGGGGCCCCCTTTGGATGACCCCACTGGTCAGATAGTTTCCTGGCTTCCAGGCCCAAGGTGACCCAATCTCATCTTTCCTGCTTCAGATCTGGAACAAGCCACTTATGGAAGGATCTTTGAATTTTTTTCCTTCTCTCCCCCCCCCCCCAGCCCCCATTCTTTCTGTTTTTCTTCCTTCTTTCCTTTTCTGTTTATTGGTTTGTTTGCTTTGTTGTTGTTGTTGTTGTAGCCCTGACTGGCCTTGAACTCATGATCCTCCTATCTCAGCCTCGAAAATGCTGGGATTATAGGCTTGCCCACCTTGCTCAGCTTCTTTAATTTTCAAAAATGTTTTGCAGTGCTAGGGCTCAAACCCAGGGCATCACACATGCTTCTACTACTGACCTACATTCCACAACCCGATTTTTAGTTTAGTATTTCATTTGTTTGTTTTAAGCAGGGTTGCACAGTGTACCCCAGGGTAGCCTGGAACTCCCTAGGTAGACCAGACTGGCCTTGAACTTGCATTGATCCTTCTGCTTCAGCCTCCCAAGTACTGGTATTACCTGCATGAGCCACCATGCCTGCTTTCCCAGCCCCATTTTTAGTATTTTTTAAAACTAGAAAATAGTACTTGGAGACCAAATCTGTGCAGGAAAGGTGTCATTACCACTGACTTGGTTGTTGTTTTTAGGTCTTTTCATCAGAGCTAGAAAATACATTTTTAAGAGAAGAATACATACTTTATACTGCTATGTAATTCAGATCTAAGTTTATCCTAAGTTTCGTTTATACTTGCACCTCTTTTTCTCATACATCAAACAATGTTGGTTCCTAAAGTTATCAACATGATTACTTGCTCTATCTTACAATATCATACTTTCAAAACAGCAATACCAATATTATTAACAACACGACTAGTGAGTACCATTGTATTTCTGAGCAGTTTTAGTTGTCCTTAGACTAACCTGTATTTCATTAGGAAGGTACAGCCAAAATACTTATAAAGCCACTTGCAATGATTTTCTCCAGGCATAGTGGTGCACACTTGTTATCCCAGCACTTAAGAAGCTGAGACAGTCTGGGATATATAGTGAGTTCCAGGCCACCCTGCAATACACAGGGAGACCCCATTTCAAAACAAACAAACAGTACAAAATAACCAAAAATTGTCATCAATAATGACATACAGATGGCTCATTTATCTCAATTTTAAATTTGTTCTAGATTACTTTATTCTTTTTATTGAACTTGTTTTATAAGTATGCAAAACATTTAGTTTCCAAAATAGATTCATTTCTATCCCTCTCTCTCCACACAAATAGGCAATAGGCAACCATTCTTAGAATAATCTCCTTCTTTTCCTCCTCCTCCTTTATTTTTTATTTTTTATTTATCTTTTTTTAGTTTTAAGACAGGATCTTTCTACATAGCAGAGGTTGGCTTAAAACTCACTACATAGCCCAAACTGACCTCTAAGTCACAATCCTCCTGCCTCCACCTGCCTGGCTCTTTATCTTTTAAATATAAGCCATCAATATATATTTATATAGTTCCTACTAGAAGATAGCACACTATAAACACTAGTATGCACTGCTTATTTCACTTAACAATATAAACAAAGAACATGCCACATTAATGTCTATTGGTATATCTAAGAAATATTGGAGCCCAGCATGGTGACACATGCCTGTAATCCCAGCATTCAGGAGCCTGAAGCAGGAAGGTCACAAGTTTGAGACCACCCCGGGCCACACAAATGCCCTATCTCTAAAGACCCTGTCTCAAAAAAAATCACACACATACACAAAAGAAATCATGCCCATGTCTTTTTATGGTTGCATAGTTCTCTATCCTGTGTATTTCCTATTATTCAATCAGTTATTACTAGACATATGAAGAGTTTCCAATATTTTGCTACTCACTAATGCTATAATGAAGAGTCTTGTGTACACAGTGTTTCTGTATTTTTGCCTAAATATCAGGATAGGTTCCCAGAAATCTAGGATTTGGTCTAGGGTTACTGGATCAAAGGGAAAATTCATACATAATGTGGCTATATTTTGCCCAACTTCCTTATAAGTTATGTCATTCTGCCTCCCCAGAAGCACTGTATGAGATACTAGACTCAGGGGTATTTTATTCCATGTCAGTTTGAGGAGGCCACACAGATGAATCACAGACAAGGTTCCTGTACCCCAGAAAATTCATTCAGCAGAAGGCAAACAAATAACAATGATCAGGGACAGATTTACCCTGAAGCTAATGAAGCTAAAGCTTCCAGAGTCCTCACTAGCTTCAGAGTCCCTTCCATACCCCAGTAATATGTTCACAGGGCCATTTTTGTAATCTTTTTTCCTAAAGATGACACAAATTATTTAAGTTTCAGCGCCCACAACACAAATCCACCAAACAGACTACAGAGTCTATTTTGGTGTAGGAGGTATGGATTTCAAATCTCAATTCTGTAGTCAGCTTGAAAGGAGGGATTCCTACGACATTTGACTGAAATAAACAAAAGGAAAAGACTACTCGAACCACAAGATATCCCTCCGGATTCCCATCCCATCTGTAGCTGTCTATACAGAGACTTCCATGTTTTCCCTCTGCTTTTTAGGGGCGGAAACAAATCTTGGCTGATGTCAGTGTTCCCAGCAAACAAGCCAAGACTGATACATAGATGGCACTCAGGACAAAAATCTGAAGGGATCGCAGCAGTTTGGGAGGTTTATTTTGGAGAGATGGGGGCTGGAATTTTTATACCAGAGTGGTGAGCGCGTATTCAAGGCGGACATCTTTTGGTCAGCTTTCTCCCCTGTAAAAGTAGGGTTAGTAAAAAAGACTCCGTTTGTGGGGTTTACTTGGAATTAAGTGAGATCATTTATATAAAGACTTAATCCAGTCCCAGACTTGGAAGAAAGCCCATAAATGGAAGACAGAAAACAAAAATGGTTGATCCAGGCGCACAGTGACAGGGGTTCTTTACACATCACCCCCTAGACACCAGGAGCAGAAACCACTACCTTAACAAACAGTAGGTGCAGAATAATTGGGGAAGAAATGGACTTTTCTGGTGGATGCTTCCTGATCTGTGTAACTGGTTGGCCGTTTGGTCCTGGTTTCCGAGTGACTATCAGCTCTGGGCTGGCTGTCACGCCCATGGCCTGCCAGGGTCTGACAGCCAGGAGTTTGCGGAAGGACTCCAGGGTCTGAGACACCCTCTGACAGTCGGGCCCCGAGAACCCCAGTCCTAGCTGTCAAACCCAGCCGGCCGGGTTCGGAACGTGGCGCCTCACAGCGCGCCCTCCTGCCCGGATCCTGATCTTCCTCCGGGCCCGCCAGGAACGGAGTCACGGGCGCCGCAGCCAGCTCCGCCGCGCCCTCCCTCCCTCGCGGGGCAGGGTGTTCCCGGATCCCCGCGGCTGGGAACAATGAGGCTCAGGCTTCTTTAAGGGAGATACCACCGCGCCGGCAGGGCAGGGGACGGCGCCCCTCGCCGCCGCCACCTCGGCAACTGCGCCGCCCGCAAACATGGCTCAGTGACTCGGACAAAAGGTGTAGCTTCCCTCCCGGCAGGACGCACGCCAGGCCTCCCAGCTCGGGCCGCGCCTCCCCGCGGGCCCAGCGTCGAACTCTGTGACCCGCAGGCACGGCCGACCGGCTCGGAAGAAGATGCACCAGGCATCCCAAGCCAGCGAACCCCGCACACCGGCCAGACGCTCGGTAGGTCAGAAGGGGGCGGGGAAGTGAGGGGAGGCCGCGGCCCGGAGCGCGCATCCCGGGCCCGAGCCAGCCGCCCGCCGCTGAGCCTCCCCGGGGCCTCGGCCGTGAGCGTCCGCTGCTGCTGATGACTTCCGAGCCCGGACTGGCGGGGCCTGGGGGTCTGCGGGGTCCCGGGCCAGCCACCCCTGAGGGGAGGGACCTCAGCGGTGTGCTCCTCGGCGCGCACGCCGCCTGCAGCTCCGGGCTCCGCGCAGCCCGCTAAAGGGAACGCCGGGCGGGCGGAACGCCGGGTGCGCGCCGCCGCCGCCGTCGCCGCCGCAGCCGCTCGGATCGTTCCGCAGGTGGCGCTCGGAGGCGCGCTATGGCGAGCGGAAGGGGGCGGGGCCGTGCGTAAGGGGGTGTGTCCGCGCACCACGGGGGCGCGCGCCAGCCTCTGACTGGAGGCCGCGGCGGCGGAGGCGCGAGCTCCCCGATAATGGCGGCCTGCAGCACCCATGAGAGGGAGAAGCGGCGGCGGCTGCCCTGAGGTAAATCTGGCTGTTCGCCGTGGCACAGACGCCCCGTTGCAGAGCCGACCGCCCTGCGTGTGCCTCTGTCCGCAGCGGGCCTGTCACAGACCTGTCAGCGGAAGCGTCCCGGGGAAGGCCCGGTGCTCCTCCGGCCACCGGCCCCGGCTGCGGCCTCCGCTCTCGCCGGAGCCGCTCCCTGACCCCGGCCCTTTGCCCGCAGCACCGAGGAGCTGTGGTCGATGCAGGGCCGGCTCCAGGGATGCAGAGCCGCGGGAAGGCCCGCGCGGGGCCGAGAGGGAGAGGGACTGACACTTGGGCCAGGAGCGCGGCCTGAGCCACCGTGTCGGGCAGCACCTCTGGCCCGGATCGGCCCTTCCCGGGCACCAGCAGGTGTATGGCCGGGCCGGCCGGTGTCCAGCGCGGGATGTGCACGGCAGGCAGGAGGGCCCGGGAAATGCCATCATGAGCACTTAGGTTCCCACAGGACGCATCACCATGCTGTCCTTCGATCCAGGATTGCAAGGATTGCAAAGCCACCTTCCTTCTTCCTTACTGTACGAAGGACTGTACGAAGCGGGAGAGGAGATAGGACAGCTTCAGAGAAAAGAGCCACTTGGAAATGCATAGTAACTGGCGATCCATTCAGTGCAGGAAAGAATGCCTACCTCAGATTCTGTAGCAGGAAATCAGACTCTAGGAAATACAGTAGGAATTTGAAGGGTAGGTACCAATTAGAGGAAGTGGGATTTACAGCAATCTCAGAAGCAGTCATTGTCTTTATCAAATGTGCTGTATGGATTTGAAATTGTTGTTGTTGTTAGGTGCTGTCAAGGCGGTATCCAACTCATAGTGACCCTACATACAACAGGGGAAACACTATTGTCAGTGATTCTCTGCTGTTCATAGGGTTTTCAATGGCGAATTGATTTTTGGGAGTGGGTTGCCAGGTCCTTCTCCCAAGCCTACAGCACCTGGTGTTCCCAGGCAGTCTCCCATCCAAGTACTAACCAGGCCCGACCCTGCTTAGCTTCTGAGATCTGACAGGATCGGATGCCACAGGGCTATGGCTGCAGGCTAGATTTAAAGTAGCTGTTCCAATATCAGGCTCTAGGGTAAGCCACTTTTTGTATCCCTAGTTGTGCAATATAAATATTGTACAAGGTCGGGTTACTTTTCTTGTCCATAGTGACAATTTACAAATGAGAACTTGGGCAGTGAGGAAGCACACTTGATAGTCTTCATTCCACACATGAGCATTTCTGTGTAGGCCTTTGCTCCTGCCTTTAAATGATTTATCAAATTGAATTCCAAAGAACTTTGTTAGAGAATTGCCCTTGGTGTGTGGGAGGGTTTTTCTTGGGGGTGGGGGGGAGACCTAGAATTAGCCAAGCACTATGGCACACACTTGTTATCCTAGCAACTCAGGAGGCTGGGGCAGAAGGATCTTGAGTTTGAGGCTAGAGGCAGCCTGCCTAACTTAGTGAGACCCTGTCTCAAAATCAAACAAATAAGGGCTGAGAGTGCAGCTCAGTGGCAGAGCACTTACAAAGTATGTGGGAGGCCCTGGGTTCAACATGGCAGGACTGAAAAAAAAATTAGAATTAAATAGCTGTTGTTAACAAAAAGATAGCTGTGTTCTAAGTAGCTTACTTTATTTTTAAAGGAAAAGTTCTCCCTAAACTTTATTTTTGTGTTTTGCAAGAAATAAGGAAATAACATAAGAAAAATTATGGATATATATGGCCTGGCCATTTACGTGTGTGTGTGTGTGTGTGTGAGAGAGAGAGAGAGAGAGAGAGACAGAGAGACAGAGAGACAGAGAGAGAATGAGAATCTTGGTATGTAGCCCAGTCTGGCCTAAAACTCCCTATCCTCCATCTGCTTCCTGGGAGTTTGCACAGCCACCACCATGCCTGGTTCCATTTACTTTTAAATAATAGAAACAACTAAACCTTTTTCATTCTGTAAGTGGTTTGGTTCACCTTCGCTCTGTAAGCATAAGCCAGGTGAGGGGTTTTTAACTGTTTTTATGAGATTTTATGTGTGTGACAACCTAAAGGAGAAGCTGGGATTTTGCTTCCTTACTTATTTTTTCATGATCAGTAAATAAAAATGCTGATAAAGATGCTGGATTTGGGGGTTTATAGCAATGACATTTTCAAGCAGTTCATATAAGAAGAAATACATTTAGTTATTTAAATCATGGACATCTGAGCCAGGTGTGATGGCGTACGTCTGTAATCCCAGCAACTCAGGAGGTAGAGGCAGGAGGATCACAAGTTTGAAGCCAGAAGCAGGCTGTGTAACTTATTAAGACCCTGTCTCAAAATATAAAGTAAAAAATGGTCTGGGAGGGTGGCTCAGTGGTAGAGTGCTTGCAAAAGTATGTGTAAGGCCCTGAGTTCAACTCCCCAGTACTGAAAAAAAAAAAAAAAATACTGGAAGTGCATCCCAGTGGTAGAGCACTTGCAAAGTATGCTCAAGGCCCTGCATTCAACCCCCAAGTACCTATCTGAGCCATATAGCCTGGTTTCAAATCCAGGGTCCACCCGTTACTAACTCTTTGACCTTGAGCTTTTTACTTACATGCTCTGTGCTTTAACTTCCTTATCTTTAAAGTAACTATAATAACACCTACCTCATAAAACTATTGTGAGGATTAAATGCATTTAGTATTATAAAGTACTTGAAACAGTTTCTGATACATAGTAAGTGCTACTTAACTGTTACCTCTATTACTATTATTAGAACTAGATTTTTCCAGGGTATAGAAAACATCCTTCAAGCACTGCGGTCATATGTAAGAAGAAATATAAGCCAGTAGATACACCTAATTTCAGCAGGCCACTTGTTGATTTTTCCAGAAACCTCGATCTTGAAGATGGTGAGTAGCCAGCCAAAGTACGATCTAATACGGGAGGTAGGCCGAGGTAGTTATGGTGTTGTGTATGAAGCAGTCATCAGAAAGACCTCTGCTCGAGTGGCAGTGAAGAAAATTCGATGCCATGCACCTGAAAATGTTGAACTAGCCCTGCGTGAGTTTTGGGCACTAAGCAGTATCAAGAGCCAACATCCAAACGTGATTCACTTGGAAGAATGCATCCTACAAAAAGATGGGATGGTGCAAAAGATGTCCCACGGATCTAATTCTTCCCTTTACTTACAGGTATGTGTCGTTGGGTAAGGAACAGAATGATTTGAACATAACATTGGTCAGCAGAAAGAGGAATGAAAAGGTCAGATGCACTTTTGCCTTTAAATGCAGATGTTTTATAGTTAGGAGTAGATAGAGGTCTGCCAAGAATAGAGATGTTTGCTTTAAAACAAGGTTTTATTTAAGCTTGTGATGCACATACCTAAAAATAACATAAGCCACCTGTTATGCCATGGTACTTGCCAATCTGCATAGGAATGGGACAAGATGGGAGCTAGAGAAGTACTTGAGACTAGAATCTAATAAGTTCACTTCTTTGTAATTAATTTTCTGGGAACTGAAGACAAAAGAAAAGGAAAAACTCTAATCAGTAGTAGCCCCCATAAGTAATTGTTGTTGTTGTTGTTAGGTGCTGTCGAGTCGGTATCCGACTCATAGCGACCCTCATAGGGTTTTCAATGGCTGACTGTTTCGGGATTGCTTTGGGAGTGGATTGCCAGGTCCTTCTCCCATTTTTGCGGTGCTGGGAATTGAACTCAGGACCTCAGAGACTGCAGCGCAGTGCTTTGCCAACTAAGCTAAATCCCAGCACAAGTATATAAGTAATTGGACATCTCTTTTATATAAATCACTGATTTAAACATAAGCCTTAGCCAGGTGTAGTGGCACATGACTATAATCCCAGCACTTGGGAGGCTGAGTCAGAAGAATTGGGAATTCAAGAAGAGCCTGAGCTACATAGCAATGTTGTTGTTGTTGTTAGGTGCCGTCAAGTCGGTATCCGACTCATAGCGACCCTCTGTACAACAGAAAACACTATTGTCAGTGCTTCTCTGCTGTTCATAGGGTTTTCAATGGCAGATTGATTTTTGGGAGGGGGTTGCCAGGTGCTTCTCCCAAGCCTACAGCTTCTGGTGTTCCCAGCCGGTATCCCGTCCAGGTACTAACCAGGCCTGACCCTGCTTAGCTTCCAAGATCTGACGGGATCGGATGCCACAGGGCTACCGCTGCAGGCGCATAGCAATACCATGTCTCAAAAAACCCAAAAAACAAAGTCATAAGCCTGTGCTGTTTTTGAGAGTTATGTAGTTTCTTACCCATATGATTCCAGTTAATTTTCATGAAGTATGTGGTTTAGCACCTGCGTGTTAATAACAGTACCACTCGCTATCATTTGGGTCCCTATTTGGTTCTGTGCTCTGTGCTGGGTGTTTTAAAGGCAATTCCTGAAAATTTTCCTATGAGGAAAGTACTTTTATTATCTTCATTACCAATAAAAAAACTGCAGCTTAGAATAATGAATTTATCCAAAATCACCTAGCTAACAAGTAGAAGATTGGGAGGTGAATTTAAGACTGACAACATAATTGCCAAATTACTTTTTTTTTTTTTTTTTTTTTTGCAGTACTCGAGTATTGAACCCAGGGCCTCATGCATGCTAGGCAAGTGCTCTATCACTGAGATGTACTCCAGCCCCTTTTTTATGTTTTGTTTTGAGACCAGGTCTCGCTGAGTTGTTCAGGCTGCCTCTTGCCTGAACTTGTGGTCTTCCTGCCTCAGCCTCCCGAGTTGCTGTGATTACAGATATGCACCACAATGTCCAGCCAAATCACTCTTTTGTAGACTTGAGGACAGCTCTGTACTCACTGAATAGAAAAAAATATTTAAGATATAGCTAGTTAAAGGCCAGGGGGCTGGGATTTAGCTCAGTTGGTAGAGTGTTGCGCTGCAGTCTCTGAGGTCTTGAGTTCAATTCCCAGCACCGCAAAAATGGGAGAAGGACCTGGCAATCCACTCCCAAGGCAATCCCAAAACAGTCTGCCATTGAAAATCCTATGAGGGTCGCTATGAGTCGGATACCGACTCGAAGGCACCTAACTAACAGTTAAAGGCCAGAGCAGAATTTCTTAAGACCAGTCATTCTTAGAAAAGGAAACAACTTTCTTTGAGCGTGTCTGAATTCAGAATTTGCCGCCAGACTTTACCATTTAAAAGACTATGGTTAAAACAACAAAAGTTTGTGGACTAGGAACTACAAAGAAACAGACTGATCTGTAATTAGAAACTTGGAAGTGTCATTGTATGTTAAACAAATACCAATATTGAAAATTTAATTTATACTGCAACTTAGCACTCTACATATTAATGTTTTCTCACTTAACAATGAATATAAAACATAACTAGCCTCTACTCATTTTATTGTTTACCTTTCTACAGATACTTAATATGTAAGTAGCACTGATTAAACATATATATATATATGTTTATTAAAGCCGGGCATGGTGGCTCACATCTATAATCCCAGTGACTCAGGAGATGGAAGCAGAAGGAGCATGAGTTTGAGGCCAGAGGCAGCTTGCATAACTTAGACGCGGACTCAAAATTTAAAAAAATAAAAAATGGGCTCAGGGTGCAGCCCAGTGGTAGAGTACTTACTTGCAAGCTATATGTAAGGCTCTGGGTTCAACCCCCAAGTACTGCAAAATACACCTCCATGAAACATTTTTAGTTGGATGCTATAATCCAAGCAATTCTGGAGATTGAGGTAGGAGGATCAACTCAAGTTCAAAGCCAGCCTGGTTTACATAGCGAGTTCCAGGCCAGCCTGGGGTACACAGTAAGATCCTATCTTAAAACAAACAAATAAAAACAGCGACAAAAAGTAGAGAGCTAGGACTATATCATAAGAGAACAGGGAAGCCATTGGAGGACTTTAGGTAAGGGAACAAATGGGTAATATCCACTATGCCATGAAAATAACCAGATTGTGTATTGCATTTTTTTTTTTTTTTTTTTTGGCAGTGCTGAGGATCAAACCCAGAGCCTTAGTGCACACTAAACAAGCACTCTACCAGCTGAGCTAAACCCCTATCCCCAAGGACTGTTTTTATATGGTCTGATACTAAAATTAGTTTTTCCATTTTTTAAGATTTATAAAAAAGAGCCAGGTGCCATGGCACATGCCTGTAATTGCTGCAACTCGGGATGCTGAGGCAGGAGGATCCCAAGTTTGAGGCCAGAGGCAGCCTGTGTAATTTAGCAAGACCTTGTCTCAAAAATAAAAAATAGGGCTGGGGGGTGCCCTGGGTTCAACTCCCCAGTATTGCAAAAAAGAAAAAAAATTGTAAAAAAGAAAGGAAAGGAATGAAAATATGGGACAGAGACCTTATATGGTTTGTTAAGCCTAAAATATTTACTGTCTATCCTATCTGTAAACTATTTTTTTTCTTTTGAGACAAGGTCTTGCTATATAGTCCAGACTAGCCTCATACTTGCTAAGTAGCCCATGCTGGTCTCAAACTTGAGATCTTCCTGCCTCAGCCTCCCAAGTGCTGGGATTATAGGCATATGCTACCACACTCAGCTTCTAAACCATTCTTTGAATACACGACTCTGCATTGTACAAAGCTACTTAGGAAATTTGCATTTTGAGGTAAAGACAGAAGAAGAGAAGCATGTTTAGTAACAGTGCACCTGGTAAATAATTGTGTGATCTGTACCTTTCTTTTCTTTCATTTTCTCTGTCTCATTGACACACCTGTATAATAGGGAAAAGGTATGCAAAAGAGACATCTGTAGACCACTGCAGTTGCTGCAGTCTGTCATACAGGGATGTGGTATGATGGCAGGGTGGGTACTCTTTGGTCCTGGATGCCAAAATGACAAGAGAAAGGACCAGTAGATTTAAATGTAAAGTTATCAGTTCACTTACTCTTCAACAACTCTTTGATTTCTTTTCTATCAGCCCTTAAGTCTGAAAAGGACACCACACAACAATTTTTTTTAAAGCATTGTATATGTTTATTTTAGTCTTTGCATGAAGTGATGAGCTGGGTGACAGGGTTCAGCTCTAGTGACATGCAGAAAATGTTGGCTAGTTGAACACTTTTCAAAATACAGTGGTACCTCGGACCTCGAACTGCTTGGTGCTTGAACTTTTTGATTCTCCAGAACCTCCAGCTCATTTTTTTTTACTTTTTATTTTGAGATAGGGTCTTACTAAGTTATGCAGGCTGCCTCTGGCCTCAAACTTGCAATCCTGCCTCTACCTCCCAAATCACTGGGATTATAGGCATGAGCCACTGCGCCCGGCTCCTTGAGCAATATTTTTAAGAGAATTCTGGTTCAGTGTTCAAGCATTTGCTGGACACTCAACCACCATGCTAAAACCAATGTGAGATACCATGCTTTCCTGTCATGCTTTGAGGTGAAACAGAGGGGGAAAGGGTCATTTTGTATGTCAATTTTAAGCAGTAAGGACTTGTCCTGGTGCCGTATTCATGATCTTGTGTTTTTCTCACACACATACTCACACACACACACCATGTGGTCATCATGGCACAAAGAAACTTACTAGTGGTAAAAGTGAGGGAAAGAGGAAAATAGTAAAAGCAATTGAATTTAAAAAAGAACTTATTGCTAAGTATGTGAGTAGCATATGTTGGTGTCCATTAGCCATTCAGTAGGGTGCTGGAACCAGTAAATACACTTACATTATTTCTTATGGAGGAAAAAGGTGCTTGGCACTTGAACTGACCAGCACTCGACTGACCTTTCAGAATAGATGGTGGTCAAGTGCCAAGGTACCACTGTAAAGCTTTTTTTTTTTTTTTTTTTTTTCCCCGGTACTGGGGGTTGAACCCAGGGCCTGGAGCTTGCAAGCTCTGCAAGTGCTGGACCTCTGAGCAGCACCCTCAGACCATATTTTACTTTTTGAGACAGGGTCTCGCTAAATTACCCAGACTGCCTCTGGTCTTGAACTTGCGATCCTTCTGCCTCTGCCTCCCAAGCTGCTGGGATTACAGGTGTGTGTCACCGCGCCCGACTGTAAAGCTATTTTTAAATAAAAATTTACCACTGGCTTAGAGATTTGGTATGTATTCATTAAGGACAAAGTGATGATTTAAAGTACTGGAATTTAAAATAAAATGCACATATGACAGCACTGACCAAATAAAATATTCATGGAATTTCTACTTAAAACTGGAGACTTGGGGGTGATGTGATATCTCAGTGCAGATAATTGCCTAACATGCACAAGGCCCTGGTTGTGATGCTTATCACTGCAAAAAACAACCAAAAACAACTGGAGACCAACTTAACCTTTGAACCAATTATTATTTTTCTATATCTGAATTGTATAACCTGTGGAGATGATTGTAATCTTTTTTGTTTTTTCCATATAGCTTGTAGAGACTTCCTTAAAAGGAGAAATTGCCTTTGATCCCAGAAGCGCCTATTATTTGTGGTTCGTGATGGATTTTTGTGATGGAGGAGATATGAATGAGTATCTATTGTCCAGGAAACCCAATCGTAAAACTAACACCAGCTTCATGCTTCAGCTGAGCAGTGCCCTGGCTTTCTTGCATAAAAACCAGATCATACACCGGGATCTGAAACCTGATAATATCCTGATTTCTCAAAGCAGGTTGGATACCAGCGACTTGGAACCTACACTGAAAGTTGCTGATTTCGGCCTAAGCAAAGTTTGTTCAGCATCTGGGCAGAACCCAGAAGAACCTGTCAGTGTAAACAAGTGTTTCCTTTCTACAGCATGTGGAACAGATTTCTACATGGCTCCTGAAGTATGGGAAGGACACTACACAGCGAAAGCTGACATCTTTGCTCTGGGGATTATCATCTGGGCAATGCTGGAAAGGATCACGTTCATAGACACAGAGACAAAGAAGGAACTTTTGGGGAGTTATGTAAAACAAGGAACTGAAATTGTGCCTGTTGGGGAGGCACTTCTGGAAAATCCCAAAATGGAACTTCTCATTCCTGTGAAGAAAAAGTCTATGAATGGGCGAATGAAACAACTGATTAAGGAAATGCTAGCTGCAAACCCTCAGGATCGTCCAGATGCTTTTGAACTAGAACTCAGATTAGTACAAATTGCATTCAAAGATAGCAGCTGGGAAACGTGACATATTATTTGCAAATATCGTGGATGATATGCTGCTTCCGATTTAACAGTGATGCAACATTATGTGGCTGAAAAAAAAATACAAAAGCTAAACTCTACCTTCTAAGGGTTTAGATTTTATTATGGGGTAGTTTTTTTTCCTCATTTTTCTTAATCCAAGCAGGCCATTTTATTAGTATGTTTTGAATCTGTATTACCAATGTGTGTGTAAATTTTTTTTTTTTTAATAACCATTGGTAGAAGTTTGGCAGGAAAATTCTCTTGAGAGCCAAGAAGAGAAGAGAGTCCAGTTTTCTGGAAATATGTCTCTAAGTATTTTCGACATTCCTTGTCAGTATTAGGCATTTCCATGGAAGAAGAGGTTTGCATGCTGGTAATGCAACCTTTGAAGCTTTGTAAAGGAAACATATATGTATATATTTATGTATATGTAAGTATGTGAATGTGCGCATTTTGCATTCCATATGAAAAAAATGCCACTTCTTTTTAAATTATTTGATATAGGTTTGGGTTTTTGAGATTTGCTGGTGAAATCAGTGATGAAAAATAAATGAACCTTCCCTCATCTTCTTTCCCTGTCCCTCCCTCTAATGAAAACATAATAAGATTTTGTGGGATTTTTTTTTTTAATATTATACAGCTATTTTTGAAGGCATCATTTTGGAGGGTCTAAAATTACTAATTAAACATCAATTGAATTTAAGCAAATCAAAGCTGCTGGAGTATGTTTGAGCTCTCCAGTGCCCTGTAGCTGTCAGAGTTGAGTTAGTCATGCATTCATATGGTAGCAGTTTGGCAAGGATGTTGATAGTTCAGTCATACCTTTCAGTAATTGAGTGCTCATGTAACTAAACCACTGCACTGGGACGTGTCTGCACTTGAGCATTTACAATTTGATACAAATCTGAACATAGGATTCTTCTGTTTCTGAAAACATTGTTATAAATGAACTATAATACTTGATTATTTTTGGTTTTAAGACTTTATCTAAGCCTCAGCATAAAGTTGAAGAAACCAAATGAGTTCTACCTTCACATTGCCTGCCCTGGTATGATCTTTCTTGTTCAGTCACTGGAGTCCCTTTCATTTTGGCACTGATACAGTTTTCTCCTGCCTCCTTTGAGACGGTAATGGTAGCGGTAGTCATTGTCTTAAATAATGGTCACCTTTTTCTAAAGTGGGAGATGATACATATACAGTTTTGCAAATTGATAAAATACTGTCACATTAACTGCTTTTCAAGTAGAAAAGTTATCAATTTATACAATCACTTGGTATGGCCTATGGCAAAAACCAAGAGACCATTATTCCTCTTGAAGTTAGTTTAATTTTAAGTGTAAAGTTATCTCCAGTGTGTTTTCCTATAAATGCAGATAGTTAAAACCTAAGGAAAGAATGGTTTCCTAAATCAGAACATTATCCTTTAAGGTTAAATAGATTTTACATTGTTTCTAGGTTAATCTTTACTTTTTATTTTTATTTTTGATACGGTGCTGAGGATTAAACCCAGGGCCTTGTGCATGCTAGGCAAGTGCCCTACCACTGAGCTATACCTCCAGCCCCCCTAGAATCTTTATAAAGCACGAGAATCCAAAAGTCAGACAAGATAGTATTACCTTATTGAAATAATTGATAGTTTACTTTCTCTTCAGCTTTTTTGAACTTCCACAACTTTTAGAAAATCATCATTTTCCCGTTTAAAATGCTTTCAAAGGGTTGAGGTTGTAGTTTAGTGGGAGAGCGCTTGCCTAGCATGCACTAGCCTCTGAGTTGGATCCCCAGCACCAGGAAAAAAAAAAGGAAAATGTGTTCAGAGGATAACTAAACATCTCCCAAAAAATTGGAGCATGTAAAATTTCTAGATTATGTGTTACATCATCTGGAAGTTTAAAATTTGGACTGAAAGGTTCTATTGCAATAAAGCTTAAAATGAAGAAAAGTCATATATGTATAATATCACTCCCAAATGATTAAGTATAAGAATACTTTTGGAAATTAGAGTTGGAACTCCATTGGAAACGCATGGCCAAATTAGTTTAACCCAGATCTGACCAAGGGGATTGACTACTAGAAGAAAATATATCATCATAATGTCTTATCAATAACATGGCACTTCAGCAGATTGATAGGTGATAGTATGCCAGCACTTCATTTGCTCTTCAAGTATCAATGTGCTTAGAGCCACAGTTTTCTTATGTGTGTAGTTTTTGCTCTTGCCTCATTTAAAATAGTGAGGATAATTTATTTTTTATTACTATTTTTGGTGTGTGTGTGTGGTGCTGCGGATTGAACCCAGGGCCTTGCGCATGCTACACAAGCGCTTTACCACTGAGCTACATCCCCAGCTCTGATTGTAATTTATTTTGAAAGATTTTTACCTGTGAAGTAAAATTCTTTCTATCATGGGAGTAAGGGTATGAAGTGATCAGAAAGTTTCTTCTGGAATTTCTTCAAGTCCTTGTATTCTAAAATAGCCTATGATACCAAGCGAAATGATAGTAAATTCTTTGTCTTTCTTTGTTCTTTTAGTCAGAGGTATTTATTAAGTACCTACTGTGTGCTCAGCACTACACGTTGGTAAAGTAATAATTAAATAATGGCATTTAACCACATGGTTTTCCCAGTCAGGAATAAGAAATAAAAGATGATTATCAATAGTTGGAAATTTCAGGTATTTGCTAGAGGAAAATGAAATCAAGAATTTGTGTACAGTGCCTTGCCCATAATAGGTACTCAATAAACAACTATTCCTCATAGAGTCTCTTGCCATGGTTTATAGTGTTTCATAAAATTTGTCTTAATTGAAAAGAAGACCAAATATTTCAAATAAGCTTATAGGCAGCTGTGTCCAACTAAAATATAGGGTTGTACAGTTAGTTCCTAGAACGTTATTTTGCACTAGTTGTCATTTAGAAGGATGGGGTTCCTATAGATTTTTGGTGCTAAGGGATACTTTGTCATTATGATGAAGTAAGTGTTAAGTGTCAGATAAATAGCACACAGAATAGTTTTTTCCTGCTGGTCTATTTTTTTCTTTGTTGTTGTTGTTGGTTTTAATTGTAAACTGTTATCAATCAAACTATTGTAGCAGCTACAAAATAATTCACCAGCATGACAAAATAGTCAAAAAATAAGTCATCAGCAATTCAGAAATGAAAGCAATTTTTGAAATTTTCTTTTAAAATTGTCAGATATATTTTATGAAGAATTTATAAAAGGGGGGAAATGATTGTAATTTATTGTTCATGACAGTTTTGTTTTTTGTTTTTTTGTTTTTTGTTTTTTGTTTTTAATAAAGTGAGTTTCAACAACAAAAAAAAAACCCTGAAGTTTTTTACATCGCTGCTTTGGTGGCTCTGTGAGTAGTGCTTAGTGCTTTATTTCATGAATACAAAATAGAAGATAAAAAATTTAAACAGTGTATTTTTCAGCCTTCTTTATTAAATGATACTCTGAAATAGAAGCTATTGCTAAGGGAACGATGATTGAATTATAGGAGTTTCAGCATTTTAGTTTCTCTAAAATATTAATGCTCACTATCCTGTAGTAGTATTTGCTTTATATATAGGAAAAATATGTTTTGCTTGAGATCTTTTTTTTCATTTAGCCTTCTCTTTTATTCAGCTGACTATGACTTTCATTCAGCTGACTCAATATACATTCCATGATATATATTATAAATGTACTAAGGTTGCAATGTTTCAATCCATAATACAAGGTCATACTGGCCCATCTTTTTCTTCATAGGTTTTCTTATGTGTAGCTGAGGATATAGTCTGCCTAGTGGTCCACAGGAACAGCAGAGGGAAGTACGGCAGACAGGAAGCACTAAATGCATGCGCTCCAATGATTAGGAAAGCAGGTATCAGGGATTGTGGTGACTCTTGCCACCACCGTCTGCTTTTGATATAGCCTTTGGAGACAGGCAAATTTTGCTTTCTGCTTAAAGATTCAATTTCTTTCTTTCTTTTTTATTGTTGTTTTGTTTTGTTTCCTTTTTTTTTTTTTTTTAACTGAGACAGGGTCTTGCTGTGCAGCTCAGGCTGGCCTCAAACTTACATCAATCCTCCTGCCTCAACCTCCCAAGTGCTGGGATTACAAGCATGTGCACAGAGATTCAATTTCTGAAATTGAATCTTTTTTTTTTCCTCTCCCTCTTTGAGATGAGATCTCACTGTGTAGCCCAAGCTGGCCTTGAGTTGGCAATCCTCCTGCCTCAATCTCCAGAGTGCTGCGATTATAGGCACAAGCCACCATGCTCAGTTTAAATTGAATCTTATTTGTAGTTACTAGCATTTTTCTAATCCTTTGCAGGTTACACAGCACCTTCACAAGGTTTTTTACATCTTTTTTCTTGTATCTTAAAATAAGGGCTGATTTCTTGGTGAAGAAGTTTAATAGTAATAATACCAGTTACTGAGGTAATTATAATAATTTTACTTTAGGACAGGGTGTCAGTGCCTAATCTCTGACTCCAGTTGGCGTTTACTCTAACAACAAAGCTTTATCTTCCTCTTTGAAGTAACTCGTGGTTGTTTTGGTTTTTTTCCTTAAATTCAAATGTTGCTCTCTTAGCCAATCATAGACATCCTCTAAAGTGCAGTGTAATGACAGACAGTTGGTTTGTGGTTAGATAGTAACTCCTACTTGAGAAAACCTAAATAGAGGCCACACCTCTAGGAGGTAAAGTGCCTCTTTTAAAAGCACTACTTTCACATTTCCCAGTGAGTTCCCATTGGTTAGAAGAGAACTAGTTAAAAAAAAAAAAAAGCCTAGGCTTTTGACTTCACTCTTTCATTTCCTTTGCAACCTGGTATTTCAAGTTTAGCTAGTTTTGAGCAGAAGCCGTTGTTAGGTGCCCTTCAGTCATCTCCAACTCAGCGACCCTCAGAGAGTTTTCAATGGCTGATTATTTCAGGATTATTTCAGAAGCGGGCTGACACATCCTTCTCCCATTTTCCTAGCGCTAGGGATGAACCTGGGTCCTCAGATAGTGCAGAGTGGCACTCTAGCAAGTGAGCTAAACCCTTAAAGAAGGCATCAAGGTCTAGCAACAAAAGCACAAGCTTTGGTGTAGCAGATAGGATAGTGAAAATGAGCTTTCTCAGAGTCACATAATTAATGTGTATCATTGGGTAAGTTATTTCATTCTGAGCCTCAGTTCCCATAGCTGCAAAATGGAAATTATATTAATATTTCAAGGGTTTTTTTGTAGTACTCAGGGGTTGAACCAAGGGCCGCACTTGCTTTGCAAGCGCTCTACCACTGAGCTGCACCCCCAGCCCACTTTTTATTTTTTATCTTAAGAAAGAGTCTTGCCCAGAGGCAGTCTGTGTAACTTAGCGAGATTTTGGGGATTGTCTTGGAAGTGGATTGCCACATCCTTCTCTCATTTTTGCAGTGCTGGGAATCAAACCTGGGACCTCAGAGACTACAGAGCAGTGTTCTACTAACTAAGCTAAATCCCAGCCCAAGGGTCAGATATAGTACACATAAAATGCCTAGCACAGCACCAGGCACATTAAGTTCTCAGATGGTAGCGATTGTTGCCGTGTTCTGATTTTGATGGTAGGACAAATGAATGAATGGATTCTACATAAGTCTTCATTTGTAGCATTGATTCTCCTTACCTTTGAGAGAATCTAATGAAGATGCTGCATCCTCACCTTAGAAAAATGTTTGGCTATAATTTCAGGGGATTTGGGGATCTTGGAAGCCCACATGGGCCCCAACTTAAGGATCCCTGAGTTTTAGGCTCTCCTGAGTATCTCTGTCCTGTTGTTGTTAGGTGCCCTCAAGTCAGGTACAACTCATAGAGACCTTATATACAATAGATGAAACACTCCCTGACAGTGCCATGCCCAGCACTATTGTCAGTACTTCTCCACTATTCATAGGATTTTTAATGGCTGATTGTTTTGGGAGTGAACTGCCACATCCTTCTCCCATTTTTTTCGATGTTAGGGATTGAACCTGGGTCCTCAGAGCCTGTGGGGCAGCACTCTACCAACTGAGCTAAACCCCAGTGCAAATAAATAAATAAATAAATAAAATATATCAGCTAAGTACTGACGGTACGTTGATATGAAGAAACTCTGAGCCATGGATGATGGCACATACCTATAATCCCAACACTTAGGAGGCTGAGGCAGGAGGATCATGAGTTTGAGTGTAGCCTAGGCTATGTAGCAGGATTCTGTCTCAAAACAACAACCACACATACGTGCACGCATGCACACACACAAACACACACACACACACCACACAAAACTACCAGACCTGAGCGAAGGAATAATCACCTGAAGGGATTAGGAAGAACAATCCTTGGAGCTCACACAGGATCATGAATAACTGATATTTGCCCCAGCCAGAAGGGAAAGACCTTCTGAATATATGCATGACAGAAGGGTATGGTCTTAGTAGTGAGGCCAAGCCTAAAGGCTATTCTAGACCTGCCTAACAAATCTTAAAAGTAAGTCTTGAGAGGATATATTTCTTTCTAAGTAACTTAATATGCCAGAATGTGTTAGTCAGTTTTCTATCACTATAACAAAATATCTATCCCAATTAACTTATAAAGAGAAAAGCTTTATTTTTGCTCATAGTTTTGAAAGTTCCAATCCGTGATCCAATGGCACCACCAGTCAGGGCCTGTGGAAGCACCTCACGGCAGGAATGTGTGGTGGAAGAAAAACTGCTTGTATCACAAGTTAGAGAGCAAAGGAGAAACAGGAAGAGGCCAGGGTCCCACTATCCCCCTCAAGGGCATGTCCCTAATAACCTAAGGACCTTTGACAAAGCTAGACTTCTCTAAGGTTTTACCACCTCCCAACAGTGCCAAAGTGGCACCAATCCTTTAACACATGAGATTTCAGGGGACATTAAAGATCCAAACTATAGCACTGAACAAAGCTCAAACACGTTTAAAGGAGTACAAAATATTCCAGTTCTCAATAATATTAAAATCAAAATGTCTGTCACCCAATTAAAAAATATTAGGCAAGACTTCTGGTTTCTAGTCTGTCACAAAGGGCACTTAGAAGACACTATTCCACAGAGTTCATGTCTAACGTGCATTACATTGCCAACAAACAAACAAAAAACAGTCATCACTCCATCCCAAAAACAAGTTAAAAAGCCAGACAAGCTGAAAAATCAAAAACTCTTCTTAGATATGGCAGAGAAGTGAGGTCCCAAGACAGTGCACTGGCCCCGAAATTGAAGATCAAAGAGGCAAATACAGAGAATCACAAGATGCCAGAGCAGGAACCTTTGTGGGAACCAGGCCTAGGGTAGGAAAACCTAAACTTCAACTGATGAATTGCTTCATGTGGACATCTGAGGGAGTTAAAATTCCAGGGGACTCAATCACGTGCCTACCTCCCTCCCACTTTTGTGAGTTTTTCCTCCAGGGACTCTACCAGATTCTCACAGAGAAAAATCTACTCATTCTCCTGACAGGAGGAGAGGGAAAAGAACCATTTTGGTATAGACCTGAGCTTTCTGTTCTTTACAAAGACCTACCCTCAGGAGAAAATATTTTACCAGAGCCTGATCGGCTAGGGTTTTATCAGCAGAGCACAACCTACATAAGGGTAGGGAAATAAATACCCAACTCCAGACTCCTCTAGTCATCCTGACCTACCTAAGGAGGAAAAAACTAACAAGCATTGGTGAAATTCACAGTTGAAGGGCATAGGCTCACCTAAAGCCTAAGAGCTAATTATAGCATGTTATTGTTAGGTTCTGGTGAGTAAGGTCCTACTCATAGCAACCCTCATAGGGTTTTCAATGGCCAATTATTTCAGGATTGCTTTGAGAATGGACTGCCAAGTCCTTCTCCCATTTTTGCAGTGCTAGGGATCAAACCCAGGTCCTCAGAGAGTGCAGAACAGCACCCTGCCAAATCCCAGCCCAATTATAGCATGTTGTTGTTATTGTTAGGTGCCGTCAAGTCGATGTCCAACTCATAGCGACCCTATGTACAACAGGTGAAACACTATTGTCAGTGCTTCTCTGCTATTCATAGGGTTTTCAATGGCTGATTGTTTTTTGGGAGTGGGTTGCCGGGTCCTTCTCCCAAGCCTCCAGCACCTGGTGTTCCCAGGTGATCTCCCATCTAACTACTGACCAGGCCTGACCCTGCTTAGCTTCCAAGATCTGACAGGATCGGACACCACAGTGCTATGGCTGCAAGCAAATTATAGCACAGCAGCATTAAATCCATACTGAAAAAAATTCTTGGCCCTAGAAGATAGACACTTGCTAAAACTTAATATCTCACCAATAATGTCACAGAACACAGAGCAGATACAAACACAACCTTTAAGCAACTTGCATTCTTGTACATAGATGGCAGGAAGCATACAGTCTGTTAATGTATAGCTTAAGATGGCCATCTAAACTGACAAGAAACTGTTTGAGTCACAAAAACCTTGAGAAGTCCAGATAGCCTCAGCTGGAGAAAGCCAAACCTCCTGGCAGCTATGCCCTGCAATTTGAAAATAACTTCTTGATTTTCTTTGCAACTCTTTGTTCTCTTTTCTTAAACTATCCCTTTTAAAAAGCCCCTTGATGGTCCAGAGGAGCAAGATGGACTTTGTTTTTGCTTGTTTTTTTTGTTTGTTTCATGTTTCTTCAGTACTAGTGGGTTGAACCCAGGGCTTTGCACATGCTAGGCAAGTGCTTTACTACTGAGCTGCACCCTCAATCCCTTATTTATTTACTTACTTACTTACTTACTTACTTACTTATAGGTACAGTCTTGCTAAGTTTCACAGGCTGCCTCTGGCCTCGAACTCCCCAACCTCCTACCTCAGCCTTTCAGATTGCCGGGATTACAGGCATGTACCATGGCACCCATCTGCAGGATGGACTTTGGACAAGAGTCCTTCATCTTCTGTTCAGCCAGCTTTTCAAATAAAATCCCCGTCCTTGCCTCAACACTCTGTCCCTGGATTTAAGTGTACTCTCTCAAGGCAAGCAGCTAGTGTGGTCTGGTAATAATAGTACCATGGAAGGTTTCCCCTTCTACACACCTGATCACCACATCACTAAAGACCAATTCTTCTTACACAGTACACATCATGTCTACCTTCCAACAAAAAAAGTACAAGGCAAACTAAAAGGCAAAAACAACAGCAAAAAAAAAAAAAAAAATTGAAGAGACTGAACAATCATCTGAAATAATAAGAATGAAATATGGCAAGAATGTGGAGCTATCAGACCAGGAAATTTTTTTAAACTATGAATACCTGAGTTCAATCCTTAGCACTACAAAACAAAACAAAACACTCTCCCAACACATACACACATAAACTATGAATAATGTACTAAGGAAACCGGGCATGGTACCATGTGTCTCTAGTCTCAGCTACTTGGGAGGCAAAGGTAGGAGGCTCACTTGGGGCCAGGGATTCAAGGCCAGGCTGGGCAACATAGTGGGAACATGTCTCCTAAAAAAAGAATAAGGACTTTAACAGAAAAAATGGACAACATGCGTGAACAGAGGGAAATTCTATGAAGGAATAAAAAAGATATTCTAAAGATTAAGGACACTGAAGCAGAAATGAAGAATGCTTCTCATGGACTTATTAGTACAGTGGTCATGACTGAGAAAAGAAGTGTTGAACTTGAAGAATGACAGTAGAAACCCCCAAAACTGGAAAGTAAAGAGAAAAAAAGCCCAAAAAATAATGACCAGATTGTCTAAGAATTGTGAGACAACTATAAATAGTGCAATATGAATATCAGAAGAAATAGAAAAGGAAACAGAAGCAATATTTGAAATTAAAATACTGAGAATTTCCCCCAACTTCATGTCAGACACCAATCTACAGATCTAGAAAGCTCAGTCAACAAGTAGGATAAATGCAGGGAAAATTTTAAAACAAGAAATAAAAAGGCCTACACCTAGGTATTTCATACTAGAACTTCAGCAAATCAATACTAAAAAGAAAAAAGATAAATCTTAAAAGAAGCCAGAGAAAAACAATATCTTACCTGTTGAGGACCAAAGATAAGAATATCTGGTTTCTCTTAAGGAAGGAGAGAGTGGAATAAAATATGTAAAATGTTAAGATAAAAAACCCACCAACCTTAAAGTCTGAATCCTGTGAAATTATCCTTGAAAGGTGAAAGATAAATAAACACCTTCCCCTATAAACAAAAACTGAAGAAATTTGTTGCCAGTAGACCTACTTTGTAAGAAATGTTAAAAGAACACTTTAGAGAGAAGGAATATGATATGGATCCTAAACTCAGATCTACATAAAGAAAAAAAGAGCACAGAAGAACAAATGAAGGTAAAATAAAAAGCTTATTTTTTATTCTTAATTGCTCTAACGGGTAACAGTTTGTTCAATAATAATAGCAATTTCAACTTCATGTGTTTATGTATAAGTGAGGTGAATGACAGCAATGATACAAGTGAAAGAAGGGAGGAATGGGAACTATTTTGTTAGTATAAGTTATTTGCACTATCCATGAAGCAGTACAGTATTATTTGTTTTGTTTTGTTTTGTTTTACACAGAGGTTTGCTGTGTGGCCCAGGCTGGCCTTGAACTCATGATCCCCCTGCCTCTGCCTCCTAAGCATTAAAACTACAAATGTGTGCCACTATGCCCAGCTTCTCATTATTTGAAAGTGGACTTAGATTAATTGTAAGTGTATTAGTCGTTTTTCATCGCTGTGACCAAATACCTGAGAAAACAACTTAAGGGAAGAAGGATTTCTTTTGGCTCATGGTTTCAGAGGTTCCAGTCCATGGTCACTTGATCTCGTTGCTTCTGGGCCTGTGCAGGAGGAGGCAGAATATCATGACAGGGAGCTTGTGGTGGAGCAAAGAGACTCAGCTCATGGTGGACAGGAGGCAGAGAGAGACAGGAAGGGACCAGGGACAAGATAGACCCCTCAAAGTCACACCACCAGTGACCTACTTCCTCCAACCAACAAGGCCCCACTGCCTAGTTTTCACCACCTCCCAATAATGCTATCAAATTATGAATCCATCAGTGGATTATTCACTGATGAAGTCAGAGACCTTATAATCCAGTTGCTTTCCCAAAGCCCATCAGCTAGCAACCAAGCCTTAACACATGAGCCTCAGGCGACATTTGAGGTTCAAACCATAATAGCATCCAGGTTTCGCAGCAAAAACCAGTAATCCCAGCACTCAGGAGGCTGAGTCAGAAGAACCATGAGTTTGAGGCCAGAAGCAGCCTATATAACTTGTAAGACCATGTCTCAAAATAAAAAATAAAAGGCCGGGCGTGGTGGCGCACGCCTGTAATCCCAGTGGCTCGGGAGGCAGAGGAGGGAGGATCGCAAGTTCGAGACCAGAGGCAGTCTGAGTAATTTAGCGAGACCCTGTCTCAAAAAGTAAAAAAAAAAAAAATAGGCTGAGGTGGCGCGAGGCCCTGGGTTCAACCCCCAGTACCGCAAAAAATAAATAAATAAATAAAAATAAAAATAAAAATAAAAAATAAAAATAAAAATAAACAATAAAAATGGAGCTAGTGGTGCAGCTCAGTGGTAGAGCAATTGCTCAGCATGTGCAAGGCCCAGCATTTGAGTTCAACCCTCTAGTACTGCAAATGGAAAAGAAAGAAGAAAGAAAGAAAGAGAGAGAGAGAGAGAAGGAAAAGAAAACACAGTATGGTATATATTTCAAACTCTTGGATAACCATTAAAAATGTAAAATAAATAAATAAAAAGTAGAAATATAACTGATGTGCTAGGAAAGGAGAGAAAATGCTCAATTTAATATAAAATGTTCAATTCAACCACAAAGGCAGTGCCAGGTGCTATAGTATACACTTGTAATCTCAGCACTTGGAAGGCAGAGAAAGAAGGATTGTGAGTTCTAGGCCAGCCTGCGTTACATAGTGGGACCCTGTCTCAAAAAACAAAACAAAACAAAATAAGATGTGGTGGCTCACATCTATAATCCCAGCCCTTTGGAGGCAGAGGCAAGAGGATTTTGAGTTCGAGACCAGACTGGGCTACATAGTGAGCTCAAGGCCACCCTGGGCTGCCTAGTGAGACCCTGCCTCAGCCTCCTTCCCTCCACCCCCAAATGCTAATCTCATCTGGAAACATCACCACACAGAGAGAAATAATAGTTACAAAACACCCATGGATACACACAAAGACAACAAAAGTGTGAGAGATAAAATAGGAATGAAGAACAAGGGCAAGGAATAAAAACTATCACCTATGGTAGATACTGGGCTGGGATTTAGCTCAGTTGGTAGAGTGATGCGCTGTAGTCTCTGAGGTCCCTAGTTTGATTCCCAGCACCACAAAAATGGGAGAAGGGCCTGGCAATCCACTCCCAAGGCATCCTGAAACAGTCAGCCATTGAAAACCATATGAGGGTCACTATGAGTCCGATACCAACTCGATGGCACCTAACAACAACAACAATGGTAGATACTAATCAAACAATGTTAATAATCAGTGTATACATCAATGGTTTACATGCACCAGTAAAAAGACATAAATTGTCAGAGTGGATCAAAATACAAAACCCAATTATATGTTGTCTGCAAGAAAACCCACTTTACATATAAAAACACACAGATTCAAAGTAAACAAGGGCTAGGGGTTTGGCTCAGTGTTAGAGTATTTGCCTAGCATGTGCAAGGCCCTGGATTTGATCCCCATCACTACAAAAAGAACAAAAAAGGAAAGGACTGAGAACT
This sequence comes from Pedetes capensis, assembly GCA_007922755.1. Classification (NCBI taxonomy): domain Eukaryota; kingdom Metazoa; phylum Chordata; class Mammalia; order Rodentia; family Pedetidae; genus Pedetes; species Pedetes capensis. The sequence continues at coordinate 36,077 of VMDO01012836.1, forward strand.
GGGGGGTTGCTCAGTGGTAGGGCATGTGTTTAACATGCACAAGGCCCTGGGTTCAAGTCACAGGACCAAAAAGAAAAAAAAAAGTAAAGGGGCATATACCATACTAATATGAATGACTATAAAATGCCTACCCAAATGGCTAGACTACCAAAAGTAATCTACAGATTTAATGCAATCCCCATCAAAATTTCCATGATCTACCTCACAGAAATAGAAAAAACAATCCTAAAATTCATACGGAATCACAAAAGACCTCAGTTGGCCAAAACAGTCCCAAGCAGCAAAACCAATGCAAAAGGCATCACAGTACCTGACATCAAACTATATTACAGGGCCATAGTAACAAAAACAGCTTGGTGCTAGCATAAAAACAGTCAAGAAGATCAAGGGAACAGAATGGAAGACCCAGAAATAAACACATGCAGCTACGGCCACCTGATCTTTGACAAAGGTGCCAAAAGCATGCCAAAAGAGAAAAGAGCCTCTTCAACAAATGGTGCTGGGAAAACTGGATATCCATAAGTAGAAGAATGAAAATAGACCCATCTCTCTCACCCTATATGAAACTCAATTCAAAATAGATCAGAAATCTCAATATAAAACCAGAAACTTTGAAACTACTAGAAGGAAAGGTAGGGAACACACTTTAACACATAGGATAAACAGATACTTCTTTACCAAGACTCCAATAGCCCAGGAAATAGCATCAAGAATTGACAAATGGGATTACATAAAATTAAAAAGGTTTTTACACAGCAAAGGAAACAATTAATAGAATAAAGGGAATGCCTATAGAATGGGAAAAATCTTTGCTACTTATAAATCTGATAGAAGATCAATACTTAGACTATATGAAGAACTCAAAAACTTAAAGACCAGAGTAACAAATAATCCAGTAAATAAGTGGACAATGGAACTGAACAGTTTTCAAAAGAAGAAATACAAATGGCCAATAAACATATGAAAAACATTCAACATCCTTAGCCATCAGGGAAATGCAAATCAAAACTGCACCGAGAGTCTTCTCACCCCAGTCAAATGTCTAACATCAACAAAACAAACCACAATAAATGCGGGCAAAGATGTAGGGGGAAAAGAAGCCTTTTACGCTTTGGTAGGATTGTAAATTAGTACAGCCATTATGGAAATCAGTGTGGAGATTCCTCAGAAAAATAAAAATAGAAACTACCATATGACCTAGCTCTACCACTCCTTGGTATACACCCAAAGGAAGACAAGTCATCATAGCACAGGGACACATGCACTTCCATGTCTATTGCAGCATTCTTCAAATTGCAAGAATGATCTTTAAACATTTTGCTTGTGTGTAATACTAATGAAATCATTCAATAGTTTCCACATTCGATTAGATCCCATTTCTTGAGAATAGGCACAAATATGGATTCTTACAGTCAGTTGGCCAGGTAGCTGTTTTCCAAATCTCTTGGCATAAACAAGTGAGCACCTCCAGTGCTGCATCTTTTTGTTGAAACATCTCTATTGGCATTCCATCAATTCCTCAAGCCTTGTGTTTCACCAACTCCTTCAAGGTAGCTTCCATTTCATCCTTCAATACCATTGGTTCCTGATCATATGTAACCTTTTGAGATGGTTGGATCCTCCATCCAACTAAGACACATGCAAACACTGATCAAAGCAGGAAGCCGGGTGTCCTGGCATGTACCTATAATCCTACCGACGTGGGAGAAAATAGAAGGGTCACCAGTCCAATGCCAGAGGCAGCCTGTTCAATTTAGTGAGACTCTGCTCCAAAATGAAAAATAAAAGTAAAAGGGATTGAGGGGCATAATTCAGTGGTAGAGCACTTGCCAACCATGCACATGGCCCTGGGTTCAATGCCCCAGTAATAGAGAAAGCAACAAACAGTCAAAAAAACAAAAAAACCTCGAGAAGTTATACTAATTTCAAACAGGTCAGACTTCAGACTACAAAAAGTACTATGTTTTGGCTATGGTTTATCCTTTTAGGGATCATGCAATGCTAAATTTTTTTTTAATAGAAACAAAGAAAGAAAGAAAGAAAGACAGACAGACAAGTTAATGTGCTGGAAATTTAGTCCCCAGTGTGGCAATATTAAGGTGGTAGAACCCATACCAGTGAGAGGTAATTAGGTTATGGGGCTCTACCCTCATGAGTGGATTAATATTGGTGTCACAGAATGAGTTGGATCTAATAGGAGTGAGTTAACTCCTATGAGAATGAATTGTTATTATATATATATATATCAGCCTGGCCCCTCCTCAGTATCTCTTTTCCTATATCACCTTGTGGCCCCTCCCATCCCCTCATATGGACTCCCATCATTGTGATACCATCAGTCATGAGGTCCTCATCAGAGCCTTGCACATGATGGCACTATGCTCCTGAACCTACAGAATTATGAACTAAATAAACTTGTTTTCTTTTAAAAGTACCCAGCCTCCGGTATTTTTTTATAGCAACAGAGAACAGACTGAGACAGAAAATTATCATGGAGACTACATAACAATAAAGCAGTCAATACTATAAGAAGACATACAATCTTTAGTGTATATGCAGCTAACAATAGGGCACCAAAATGTGTGAAACAAAAACTCATATGACTACAAAGGGAAACAGATGATTTTTTTGTGTGTGGTACTTCAGAGTTGAACACAGGGCTTTGAACATATTTTCCAAGTGCTCTACCATAGGGCTGCACTCTCAGCCCATTTTATTTTTTTCTTTTGAGACAGAATCTCACTAAGCTACAAATATACCTCTGGCCTCAAACTCACAATCCTGCCTCAGTTTCCTGAGTTGCTGGGATTATTGGCATGTGCCAACGCACCTGGTTTTGATTCCACTATTTCAATTGAAGGCTTTCACACCCCTCTGTTAGACATGGACAGATCCAGCAAGCATAAAATAAGTAAGGATAACAGCAGTTCAATCAAATGGATATAGATCTATATAAATAAATTATCAAATGGATCTATAGACTACTTCATCAAACAATAGCAAATTACACATTCTTCTTAGTTTATGGAACATTTCCCAAGATTGATAATATTCTTAGTCATAAAATATATCTCAACAAATTGGAAAGAATAGAAATCATATAATGTATACGCTAACTCAGACCACAATAGAATTAAATTAGAAATCAATAACAGAAATATAGCTGGAAAATCCCCCAAATAACTGGATATTAAACAATATACTTCCAAATAACATGTGGGATAAAGAAGAAGCCTTAAGAAAAGAAGTTTGAATATTTTGAACTGAATGAAATCGAAGCACAACTTATTTGGGGCATGTAGTCAAAGCAGTTCTTAGAGGGGAATTTATAGCATTGACTGCAAATGTTAGAAACAAAGTTCTAAAATCAATAATCTAAGCTCTCACTTTATAAACTAGAGAAAAAGAGCAAATTAAATATGAGATAAAGCAGAGAAGACATAATTAAAATTAGAGCAGAAATTGGTTAAATCAAAAAGAGGAAGTCAATAGAGAAAATTAATGAAATCAAAACTTGGTTCTTTAAAAAAGATCAATAAACTTGATAAACTTCTAACCAGGCTAAGAGAAAAAGAGAGAAGACATAAAATACTAACATCAGAAATGAAAAAGGATAGCACTCCAGACTTCATGAATGTTAAAAGAATAATGAGCTAAGCATAGTGGCAGATGCCTGTAGTCCCAGCTACTCTGGAGTCTGAGGCAGGGTGATTACTTGAGCCCAGGAATTCAAGATCAACTTTAGGCCACATAGTGAGAGCTCAATTCCAAAAAGAGAAAAAATAAAATAATAAAGGAATATTATGAAACTCTATGCCCACAAATTAATAACCTAAATGAGATGAACAAACACCTTGAAAGACATAATCTACTCACCGGGCTTGGTGGTGCAAGACTGTAATCCCAGGTGCTCGGGAGGCGGAGGCAGGAGGATCGTAAGTTCAAGACCAGAGGCAATCTCTGGAATTTAGCAAGACCCTGTCTCAAAAAGTAAAAAAAAAAAAAAAAAAAAAGGGCTGAGGGTGCAGCTCAGTGGTCCAAGATTTGCAGAGCATGCAAGTGTGAGACCCTGGGTTCAGCCCCCAGTACTGCAAAAAAAAAAAAAAAAAAAGACATAATCTACTAACATTTACAAAGGAAAAACAGACAATCTGAATATGTCTATGTTGTTGTTAGGTACTATTGAGTCAGGTCCAACTCATAGCGCCACTATGTGTAACAGTATGAAACACTCCCCAACCCTGTGCCATGCCCGGCACTATGTCAGTGCTTCTCTGCTCTTCATAGGGTTTTCAATGGCTGATTGTTTCAGGATTGCTTTGGAGTGGACTACCAAGTCCTTCTCCCATTTTTGTGGTGCTGGGTATTGAACCCAGGGAATCAGAGAGCTCAGAGCAGCACTCTACCAACTGAGCTAAACCCCAGCCCCATAAGTATGCCAAATCCATATTTATTTGTTTGTTTGTTTAACACTGTACCTAAAGTCCTAGCTAATACAATAAGAAAAGAAAAGAAAAGATAAATAATTGGGAGGGAAAATATAAAACTGTCATTTGCAGATGACCTGATTGTCTATATAGAAAATCAGAAAGAATTGACAAAAAACCTCCTGGAACTAATTAGCATTATAGCTATGCTGCAAGGTACAAGAGTTAATATACAAACAACAACAACAACAACAAAACAACAACAACAACAAAACAATCGCTTTCCTACTTATCAGCAATGGACAAGTGGAATTTGAAAATTGAAAGATGACAATTTACATGAACACCCCAAAAATGAAATAGATATAAGCCTAATAATATAGGTACAAGACTTATATGAAGACAACTGTAAACCACTCATGAAAAATATCAAAGGCAAAGAAATAAATGGAGAGATAGTTCACGTTCATGCACAGGAAGACTCAAGAGTGGCAAGATGTCAGATCTTCCAAACTTGACCTATAGATTCAACCCAATTCCAACAAAAATTCCACATTATTTTTCAGATATTGACAGACTGCTTCAAAATTTACATGAAGAGCAAATATGAAGACCCAGAATAGCTACCTCAAAATTGAACAAAGAAAAACAAAGTCAAGCCAGGCATGGTGGACATCCCTGTAATCCCAGCACTCAGGAGACAGAGACAGAAGACCAAACCACTTCAAGGCTGGATTACATAGTGAGTTCAAGGCCAGCCTGAGCTGCATAGAAAGACTCTGTCTCAATACAATAAGAGCTGGGGATGTAGCTCAGTGGTAGAGAACTTGCCTAGCATGCACAAGGTCTTGTGTACAATCCTTGTTGTTGTTATTGTTAGGTGCCGTTGAGTCATGTCCGACTCATATCAACCCTTATAGGGTTTTCAATGGCTGATGGTTTCGGGATTGCCTCGGGAGTGGGTTGCCACGTCCTTCTCCCATTTTTGTGGTGCTGGGAATCGAACTCGGGACCTCAGAGACTGCAGCGCAGCGCTCTACCAACTGAGCTAAATAGTAATACAAAAAACAAACAAACAACAACGACAACAAAAATCCCAACCAGATACCATGGCGCACACTTGTAATCCCAGCAACTCAGAAGGCTAAGGCAGGAGGACCATTAATTTGAGGCCAGAGGCAGCCTGTGCAACTTTTTTTTGTGTGTGTGGTACTTCAGGGTTGAACCCAGGGCCTCACTCATACTTTGCAAGTGCTCTTACCCTTGGGTTGTACCTCCAGCCCATTTTTTATTTTTTTATCTTGAGACAGAGTCTTGCTAAATTACATAGGCTGCCTCTGGTCTCGAATCTGCAATCCTCCTGACTCCACCTCCCAAATTGCTGGGATTATAGGTGTGTGTCACCATACCTGGTTGGCCTGTACCTCTTGTTGAGACCCTATCCCAAAACAAAAAATAAAAAAGGGGTTGGAGGTGCAGCTCAGTGGTAGTGCACTTGTCTACCACGCATGAGGCCCTGGGTTCAAACCCCAAGTACTAAAAACAACAAGAGCAACAAACTTGGAAGCAACTAGGGTCCTTCAGCAAGTGAATGGATCAATGAACTATGGTACATCCAGACAATGGGATAGTATTTGCACTAGAAAGAAATGTCCTCACCAAGTGTGGTGGTACATGCCTATAATCCCAGCATTTGGGAGGCTGAAGCGGGAGGATTGAATTGAGTTCAAGTCCAACCTGGTCTATGTAGTAAGTTCCAGGCCAGCCTGGGCTACATAGTGAGACCCTCAAAAAAACAAGAAAGAAAAGAAAAGAAAGAGAGGGAGAGAGAGAGAGAGGGAAAGGAAAGAGAGGAAGAAAGCAAGAAAGAAGGAAGGGAAGGAAAGAAGGAAAGACAGAAGAAAGAAAAGAATTCAACTCATAAAATGACATAGAGGAAACTTAAATGCATACTACTATGAGGGAAGTGAGGGAAGCCAATCTGAAAAGGCTACATTCTATGACTCCATCTATATGGCATTTGGAAAAAGGAAAACTATGGAGACAGTAAAAATATTAGCAGTTTCAATGGTTAGATGAGAGGGAGGATGAACAGTCAGAGTACAGAGGATTTTTAGGGCAGTTAAACTACTGTATATGATACTACACCTGCAGCTGTACAACTGTGGCTTCCGATCCCGTCAGATCTGAGAGATAAGCAGGGTCCGGCCTGATTAGTACTTGGATGAGAGACTGCCTGGGAAAACCAGGTGCTATAGGCTTGGGAAAAGGACCCGGCAGCCCACTCCCAAAAACCAATCAGCCATTGAAAACCCCATGAATAGCGGAGAAAGCACAACTATAGTGTTCGTCTGTTGCACATAGGGTCACTATGAGTCCAACACTGACTGGATCACACCTAACAACAACAATAATATATAATACTACAGTTGCAAATTTATTTCATTATGCATTTGTCCAAACTCACAGAAGGTGCAACACCAAGAGTGAATCCTAATGTAAACTATGGACTTTGGATGATAACGACATGTCAGTGTTGGTTTATTGATTGTAACAAATGTACGACACTGGTGGGAGATGTCGATGGTAAGGGAGACTTCATTTGTAGGGACAGGAGGCATATGAGAACTCTATGTAATTTCCACTCAGTTTTCTTTTTTCTTTTTTTTTTTTTCGGTACTAGGGATTGAACCCAGGGCCTCACACTTGCATGCTTTGCAAGTGCTGGACCACTGAGCTGTACCCCCAGCTCATTTTTTTTACTTTTTATTGAGAGAGAGTCTCACTAAGTTATGCAGACTGCCTCTGGTCTCGAACTTACGATCCCCCTGCCTCCACCTCCCAAGCTGCTGGGATTAAAGGCGTACACCATCGCGCCTGGCTAATTTCCACTCAATTTTTCTATGAACCTAAAAGTGCTCTAAATAATAAACTTTATTAATTTATTTTTACCTTTATTTTTGTATGAACCCCTTTGGCATTTCTGAATTTCTGTTGTCATTATTTTGTTTTGTTGCTTGCTTTGTAGTTCTGCAGATCAAACCCAGGTCTCATAGGTGTGAGACAAGTGCTCTACCCCTCAGTCCAAGCTTTTTAATTTTTTTTTTTTTTTTTTTTTTTTTTGGTGCTACTGGGGGTTGAACCCAGGGCCTTGCACTTGCATGCTTTGCAAATGCTGGACCACTGCGCTGCACCCCCAGCTCATTTTTTTTTTTTTTTTTTTTTTTACTTTTGGAGACAGGATCTCACTAAATTCCAGAGATTGCCTCTGGTCTCAAACTTGCGATCCTCCTGCCTCTGCCTCCTAAATTGCTGGGATTACAAGCATGCACCACCACGCCTGGCGAGTTTATTAATTTAAAAAAAAATACTGGCAAAAAAAATACTAGCACTCAAAGAAGGAAGAAAGTACGGTCTATGATGAGTAGAAGCATGAACATAGACAGACTCCCAAAATAACACAGATGATAAAATAGTTTACCAGGATGCTGAAACAGGTACTACACTTCACCTGCATGTTTGAAGGTGGAGAAAAACATGAAGATGATCAGGAGAAATATTGAAGCGGCCCCACATGAACGTTGAGAACCTTGAAAGATAAAAAGCATACATACTGAGATGGAAAATACACAGATTTAGATAATACAGAAGATGAGGGACCTTGAAGACATACCAAAAGAAGTTATTCAAAACGAGATGCGCACGGCGGCACATGTTTGCAATCCTAGCACTCGGGAGGCTGAGGGAAGAACATCACAAATTTGAGGCCAGCCTGGGATTACAAACCAACACCCTGTCTCAAAATGCCAAAAAACCAACCAACAAACCCAAAGGTATACAAAATGAAGAGAAAAAAAGAACAAAACAATGAACACAGCCTTGGTGAGTGGCAAGACACCATAAAGTGGTCTGTGTGTCACTGGAGTTCTGGAAAGAGAGGAAAGAGGTAAGGAGGGAAAAAATATCTGAAGAAATAATGGTCAAACTTTTTCCAAAACATTATCCAGTTGTATATCCAAGAAGTTCAACAAGCCCACCAAACAAGAAAACTATAGCAATTAGTCGATTATGTAAAACAGCAATAAAAGAGAATCTTAAAAATAGCCAGGGAATAAAGACATCTTGCATATAGTAGTACAAAGATGTAAAATGACAGTGCAGTTCTTGTTAGAAACAATGCAAGCTAAATGACGGTGGATAATATCTGAACTACCTTAAGGGGGGAAAAGTCACTCTAGAATCTTACACCCAGCAAAAATACATTTCAAAAATTATAGTTAAGCCTGGTACTGTGGCACACACCTATAATCCTAGCAACTTGGAAGGCTGAGGCAGGAGCATTGCAGGTTTAAGGCCAGAGGCAGCCTGCACAACTTAGCAAAACTTTATCTCAGAAATAAAAAATATAAAAAGGGAATGGGGGTGCATTTCAGTGGTGGAGCACTTGCAACCATGGGTTCAAGCCCTGGGTTCAACCCCCAACACCACACTCTTTCTTTCTCTCTCTCTCTCTCTCTCTCTCTCTCTCTCTCTCTCTATATATATATATATATATATATATATATATATATATATATATATGTTGTTCTTAGGTGTCGTTGAGTTGGTGTCTGACTGAGAGCAACCTTATGTACAATAGGCAAAACACTATTTTCAGTGCTTCTCTTATTGATAGGGTTTTTCAATGGCCAATTATTATTATTTTTTTTTGGCAGGGGAGCAAGTTGCCGGGTCCTATATATATATATATATATATATATATATATATATATATATATGCACACATACATACATATATATATACACACATATATATGTATATATGTATGTATGTATGCATGCATATGCATATATATGTATGTATATATGCATATATACATATATATGTATACACACACACACACACACACACACACATATATAGGCTGGGATTTAGCTCAGCTGGTAGAGCAATGCTCTGCAGTCTCTGAGGTCCCAGGTTCAATTCCCAGCACCGCAAAATTGGGAGAAGGACATGGCAATCCACTCCCATGGCAATCCTGAAATAATCAGCCATTGAAAACCCTATGAGGGTTGCTATGAGTCGGACATGACTCAACAGCACCTAACAGCATATATATATATATATATATATATATATATATATATATATATATGCTGGGGCTGGGATTTAGCTCAGTTGGTAGAGTGCTGCACTGCAGTCTCTGAGGACCCGAGTTCAATTCCCAGCACCACAAAAATGGGAGAAGGGCCTGGCAATCCCCTCCCAAGGCAATCTCGAAATAGTCAGCCATTGAAAACCCTATGATGGTTGCTATGAGTCAGATACCGACTCGACTGCACCTAACAACAACAACAACAACATATATATACTGTTTTCAGACATACAAAAGCTGGAAGAATTCTTTACTACCAGACCAGAACTACAATAGTTGTTTAAAGAAGCCCTCAGGGAGGAGAAAAATGATAGTAAATAGATCTAGGTCTATAAAAAAGAAAGAAAAGCAGCAGAAATAATACATATGTGTGTAAACATAAGAGATTTTATTTTTTGAGACAGGATGTCACTACATAGCACAGGCCAGCCTGGAGTTTATGATCTTCCTACCTCAGTCTCCCAATGCCACCATTCCTGTCTGTTGTTGGGTTCTTATACTATACGTAAAGTGGTTATTGAAGTAGACCTAATACATTAAAGGTATGTAGTATAGACCCTAAAGCAACTACCACAACAAAACAAAATAACAACCAAAACAGAAATGAAAGAATGAGATGAAAAGAAATCATTTAAAAATGCACAACACAAAAGAAGATAAAAGGAACAGAGAAGAGAGGAGAAAAACAGTGGCATCATAGCTTTAACAATGTGATTTATGACACAGGCTTGGGAATGTGCCATGTGGGTTTCAACCCCTAGAGGAATGGGAAATTTAAAGTCAGCTATCTATGTGATTGATGTACTTCCCTGACTGGCAGTCCCCTAAGCATTATCACACATCAGTGCCAGGAAGATAACGCATCTTTGAGGATATCAGAAACTTCACATCTAGAACCCCCCTAGACTCTGCCCTGGGTGTCTCTTTGCCCAGCCCTAATTTCTACCCTTTAGCTGTGCTAACACAGTAGTTATAAATATAGCACTTCCTTGATTTTTGTGAGTTGTCCTAGAAAATTGCTGAGCATAGGAGTGCATGGATTTATAGCTAGCAGGTCTAGAGAGAGAGAGAGGCCCGGGGATCCCTGAACACGTAACTGCTGTCCAACGTGAAGGCAGCCTTATGGGGACTGTTCCCTCAGATTCTGGAATTTCCTTAAACTCATTTATGTTGTCTATTTAGTTCACTCAGCAATAAACAGGAACAAACTATTGACATGTATCTATGTGGATGAATGTTTAATGAATGATATTCTAAAATAAGTTAGAGCCCCCCCCAATGTACATATTGTATGGTTGTATTCATATAAAATTTTAGAACTAATATGACAGAAAGCAGATCAGTGGTTGCCTGGGCTTGGAGTGGCTAAGATGGATTCCAAAAAGGCATGCACAACCTTTTGGGAGGTGTAGATATGTTAACTGATTTCATACATATCAGAATTCACCAAACTATACCTTAAATATATGCATTTTATTTCATATTGATTATACTCATATAACATTGCTTAAATTAAAACAAACAAAACCACCCCAAAAACCCAATGCCCAGGTATAAGCTCATATTAATTAAATGAGAATTTCAGTAGGTGGAGCCCTTGCATTAATATTTCTTGAATACTAGTGATTCCAATATGAAAATGCCCACAGCCCTACTACTGTGGCATAAGATCCAGTCAGATCTCAGAAGCTAAGCAGGGTCAGGCCTGGTTAGTACTTGGATGGGAGACCACCTGGGAATACCAGGTGCTGTAGGCTTGGGAGAAGGACCTGGCAACCCACTCCCAAAAATCAATCTGCCATTGAAAACCCTATGAACAGCAGAGAAGCACTATAATGTTTCACCTATTGTACATAGGGTCGCTATGAGTCAGCCACTGACTCCACAGCACCTAACAACAACAACAATATGCAAATAGAGTAAAATATTGCAATTGAAGCCATGTAGGACAAGCAGAGACAGTCAGAAGGGAGTTAGTATCTTGGGAATTCACCTACCTCCTACCAAGCAACAGCAAAGGCCCCACTGCAGCTCCCCACCCCAAACTCAGCACCCATTTCCCACCTCAAATTTTTACTATGTGTGTTAGAACTTAGCTGTGCTGAAAAATAGCAAGAGAGATAGTACGATAGATTGCTCTCAGGTCTTTGACTCCACTGCAGAACTTCTCAAGGTGGCATCCAAGGAGGGATCCGAAGACTGCCAGCAGACCTGATAAAAACTGTTAGCCAAAGTTTAGTAGTATATGCATGTAGTCCAGGCTGGCCTTGGACTCATGATCCTCCTGCCTTAGCCTCCCTGGTGCTAGGATTACAAGGGTGCACCACCATGCCTGGCCTTTTACTAGATTTTTAAGGAGATCCAAATGCCTAAGGACCACCATGAGGTGAACATGAAGACCCACCTCATGAGCACTCTGGGTGCAGTGCAGGGGGTGAGTGTTGAAGGGAGAAGGAACACCAAAGGGATCAGAAGGCTTAGCCCCAGAATAGCCCTGGCAGCCTGGAGGTGACTGGCTGTCTCCTGCGAGGCGGCCATTCCTATCTAGGTCCACATGTCAGAACACAGCTACCCAAGTCTGCAGGGACACTGGGCTTTCTCCAGCTGGCTCACGGACTAACCAGCCTACTCCAGAGTCTTGCTTGACCTAGCCCCACCTTATACAGTTTGGTGGACAGGATTTCCTGAAGCCAAGAGATCTGGTGGGGCCTCCACCTCTAGCTCTTATGACATCAACACTAGTGGATGGGGGTGGACACTGGCCTTCTCCATCCGTCCCCAGGCCTGCAGCTGTGGAGAAGAATGCACACTGGGGCTAACTTACATGTTTATCCAGGCCCACCTGTCAACCCAGGCCCAGTCCTCAGAGAAGAAACTTCCTGACTTCAGTATTTTCCTTAAGGACATGAGACCAAAAGAGTTCAAAAGGTCTTGGTAATAATTAATCACTGTCAGAGCTAACTAGGTATCATTCTAAGAGCTTTTCCAGCTCTAAAATTCAGTGATTCTACCCTTTCATGGAAAATTACTAATGAGAGTTACAGAGGGATGACATACAATCTCTGCCCTCAGCTGAGGAAATAAAACACATAATTCAAAAGAAAATGAGGGCTTGGGGTGTAGCTCAGTGGTAAAGCACTTGCCTAGCATGTGCAATGCCCTGGATTTGATTGCCAGCACCACAAAACAAACAAACAAACATACACATGCACCCCAAATGAGGTAACAGACTTCCATCTTCTGCTGATTCAATTCTCTGTAGACAAGATATTGAGCAGAATGAGACACCGGTGCCCTCACTAGTTAAACTCTCTCCCTGGCATGCAACTGTTGTTGTTAGGGGCCATTGAGTCAGGTCCAACTCATAGGAACCTTCATAGGGTTTTCAATGGCTGACTGGGAATTTCTTTCAGAGTAGATTGCCACATCTTTTTCCCATTTGTGTGGTGCTGGGGATCAAACCTGAGTCCTCAGAGAGTGCAGAGCATCACTCTATCAACTGAGCTAAATCCCAGCCCCTGGTATGCAAGAGTTGAAATTTATCAGCATGGAGCTGGCATATTAACGAAGGTGAGCCAGTAATGGTGTATTTGGTGTTGATATTATTTTTATTGGATCTCCCAGTAAAAACACTTGGCAAACCAGAACATCTGAGAGGTGGAAGGAGTGGTAGATTAGTGTCCTCTTGTTTGTTTTTATAGGTAGTGCTCCGGTCTTGGGGGTCGCCTCACATGTACCTTTCACAGCAGGATCTGAGTCTTAAGAGAACTACATTGTGTCTACAACTTTGGCTCTGTCCTACAATGGGAGACTCCCATATCCCTGCAGCTGAGCCCAACAGCTCACCAACAACCAAGAAGACATCAACATCTGAGTCCCAAGAGCAGACAACATCAGCTACCCTTCAACACCATCACGAGCCAGCAGCTCGACAGGGTCCATTGAGCAGACAACCACAAACATGGCACTTGGGAAGAGCCATTACATGTACCTATCACACTGTCAAATTCCATTGCGACTTCTGTGTTAACAGACCACAAGGAGACATCCAAAACCACAACAGTATCAAACATGGATATAATGTGCCTTTTTATTCAACCCCTCAGCACTCTACCATGCAGGGTTCTTCTTACAGGATCCATGGATAGATCTCAGAGAATTCCAACCTCCACTCCTGAAATCTTAGTGTGTCTATCAATGTACATGTTCCTGGGGAGAAGGTCTAGAGTTTTTGTGAGATTCTCAAGAGAGTCCATGTCCTCCAAAGTACTCAGGAAGGAGGACCAACAAAACATTCCTGTATCAACTCTGGTCCTGGAAAGAGGGGAAAATAAAATCTCCTCTAAGAACTCAGAGACTGTAGCCATGCATGATGGTATACACCAATAATCCCAGCACTCAAGGGACTGAGACAGGAGAATCACTGCAAGTTTGAGGCCAGTCTGGGCTAAGCAGCAAGTTCTAGGCCACCCAGGGATACAAGACAAGACCCTGTCTCAAAATAAATAAATAAATAAATAAATAAATAAATAAATAAATAAAAATAAAAATAAAAAATAAAATTCAGGGGCTGAGGTATAGCTACACGGTAAAATGCTAGCCCAGCATGCATGAGGCCCTGGATTGCAATAAGTTCAAGACCAGCCTGAGCTGCATAGTCATACCTTGTCTCAAAAAAAAAAAAAAAAAAAAAAAGGCTGGGTGTATAGCTCAGTGGTAGTACACTTGCCTAGCTAGCATGCACGTGGCCCTGAGTTCACTCTCTAGCACTGCAAAAAGCAAACAAATAAACAAAATACTATACTGGACAATACAAGATATGAGAAATAAATAAAAATACATTAATCTCAATAAGGGTCTAAATTCTCCAAAGATAAAGGATGTCAAACCAAATAAAACCCAGTTAGATTCAGTTTACAAACGACAGACTGGTGATGTTAGGGAAAAGAAATATTGGGCAAAAACCAAGCAAACAAGAAGATACAGGCTGGAGGTGTACCTTAGTAGCAGAGCGTCAGCTTACCATGCAAGAGGCAATGGGATTTAAGGATAAGATAGTTATATTAAGGCAAGAAGCACCACTAGAGAGAAAGAGGGTCTCTACATAATAATAAAAACCCCAAGTCACCAGAGAGAGTTAACACTTCTAAATTGGTATACATCTAATAACATAATCTCACAGTGCTACAGAGAGAAATTGACAAATCTGCCATAGCAAGATATTTTAACACACCTTTCTTACTAATTGATAGTGAAAGAAAAATAACAAAAATTCAATAAGGACATGGAAGATTTGAACTGAATAATTAATAAACTCTATGATGTTCCATCCCCTCTTGCTTGTCAGTTTGCTCAAAGACCAAGTTAGATGTCAAAAGTGACTCTGAAACTTGCCCTTGAAAGTCGAGTAGCTAAAGTAAAAAGAAGACATGAGGAAGTTAAAGAACTAAACAGAAGGTTTCAAAGGGCAGCTTGAGAAGACTAAAGCAAATATAATGACATGTACAAAGGGTTGGAGATAGAAAACCAAAAAGGAAGAACATGCTCTGTTTTTCTCAAGCTTAAAGAATTGAAGAAAAAATTCAAACCTTCAGTGGCATCAATGCAGGGTTCTACAAAGAAAATACTAAATGATGCAGGAAATATCAAAAGAAGATGGAAGGAATACATGGTCATTATACCAAAAAGAATTGGTGGATGATCAACCACTTCAAGAGGCTGCATGTGATCAGGAACCAATGGTACTGAAGAAACAAATGGAAGCTACCATGAAGGAATTGGTGAGACCCACCGCTCCATGAATTGATGGACTACCAATAGCGATGTTTCAAAAAATAGATGCAGCACTGGAGGTACTTACTTGTCTATATCAAGAGATTTGGAAAACAAGTATCTGGACACCTGACAAGAAGAGATCCATATTTGTGCCTATTCCCAAGAAAGAGGATCAAACAGAAAGTGGTAATTATCAAAGAACATCATTACGCCTGTAATCCCAGCGTAATCCCAGTGGCTCGGGAGGCAGAGGCGGGAGGATCGCAAGTTCGAGACCAGAGACAGTCTGCGTAATTTAGCGAGACCTGCCTCAAAACGTGAAAAAAAAAAAAAAAAGGGCTGAGGTGCAGCTCAGTGGTCCAGCACTTGCAGAGCATGCAGGTGGGAGGCCCTGGGTTCAACCCCCAAAACCGCAAAAAAAAAAAAAAAAAAAAAAAAAAGAACATCATTAATATCACACACAAGTAAAATTTTGCTAAAGATCCTACAAAAGCAACTGCACCACTATATTGACAGGGAACTGTCAGAAAGTCAAGCCAGATCCAGAAGAGGCATGGAACCAGGGACATCATTGCTGACATTAGGTGGATATTGGCCAAAAGTGGAGAACACCAGAAAGTGTTTATTTATGTTTTATTGACTATGCAAAGGCATTTGACTGTGTGGATC
The DNA here is from genome assembly GCA_007922755.1 of Pedetes capensis. NCBI lineage: Eukaryota > Metazoa > Chordata > Mammalia > Rodentia > Pedetidae > Pedetes > Pedetes capensis. Next base: position 52,104 of record VMDO01012836.1, read on the forward strand.
ACAACAAATTATGGATAACGTTGTGAAGAATGGGAATACCAGAGCATTTGATTGTACTCATGAGGAATCTACATGGACCAGGAGGCAGTGGCTTGAATAGAAAAAGGAAACACTGCTTGGTTTAATGTAAGGAAATCTGTGAGACAGGGATGTATTCTTTCACTATACCTTTTCAATCTCTATGCTGAGCAAATAATCCAAGAACCTAGACTTTATATGAAGAAGAATGTGGCATCAGGATTGAAGGAAGACTCACTAACCATCTGCATTATGTAGATGACACGAGTCTCCTTGCTGAAAGTGAAGAGGATTCAAAACATTTACTGATGAAGATCAAAGAACATAGCCTTTAGTCAGGATTAAACCTAAACATCAAGAAAACAAAATTCCTTGCAACTGGATCAGTAAGCAACTTCATGATAAATGGAGAAAAGATTGAAGTTGTCCATGATTGTGCTTTACACAATCAATACCCATGGAAGCAGCAGTCAAGAAATCAGAAGATGCATTGCATTGGGAAAAACTGTGGCAAAAGACCTCCTTAAAGTGTTGAAAAGTAAAGATGTCACATTGAAGATGAAGGTGCACCTGACTCATAATATGATATTTTCAGTCACATCATACGCTAGTGAAAATTGGATGTTGAATAAGGGAGACAGGGGAAGAATTGATACTTTCAAATTATGGTGCTGGTGCCAAAAAAACCAAGAGATACATCCTAGAAGACATGGAATCAGAGTGCTCCTTGGAAGCAAGGATAGATAGACTGCATCTTACATATTTTGGACATGTTGTCAGGTAGGATCAATCCCTGAAGAAGGATAAAATGTTTGAGACAGTAGTGGGTCAACGAAAATGATGGATTGACTGCAACAATGGGCTTAAACATAAAAAAGAGCATGTGCCTGGCACAGTGTTGGGAATTGTTTCATTTTGCTGTATGTAAGGTTACATAAGTCAGATCCAACTTGATGGCATCCAACAACAACAGAATGTTCCAGTCAATGCAGTACTTGACTGTCTTAATTAGTGTAGAATTAAATAAGTTGGCCTTTTGTTAGTTAGTGTGACTGTTTATTTTTGAAGACAGGGTCTCACTATATAGCAAAGGCTAGCCTCAAACTCATGATCCTCCTACCTCAGCCTCCTGACTGCTGAGATTATAGGCATATACCACCACATGCAGTTCATAAGTTAGTCCTAAACGTTATCCTTGGCACATAGCAAATGCTTAATACATGTTAGTGATGGCAGCAGCAGCAGTAACTTATTGTGTGACTTTGGTTCAGCCACTTAACCTTTTTGAGCCTCAGTTACCTCTTCTGAAAAGTACCCATAATAAGAAATTGTTTTTCCAAGTTGTTTTACTAAGCAAATGAGAACAATATATGTGAAGATATTTCATAAACTGCAGAGGACAATGTAAGTGCCGGAATAACTGCTCTTACCAGCTAACTGGCATTACAAAGCACCCAGTGTCAAGGCAAAGTACCATCTGAGTGGTCACCAAGTGGGACAGGAGCGCAAGGATATTCATGCAAGGCAGTGGTGTGGATAGACCCTTGTTGCTGAGAGAATGCGGGAGAGACAGAAGGATCAAGGCTGCCCTCTAGTGGAGCTAGGATAAATCATGGGTTTTCTGGGAGTCCAGGGGAAACCACTCCCGGGTGAGTGTCTATATCTTCCCAGTTCCACAAACTTGTTTCCCATGGATTTTTGTTTATTTTGCAGTGCTGGAGATCAAACCAAGGGCCTTACACATGCTAGGCAAACACTTTACCACTAAGCTACATCACCAGCCCTCCCTCCAATAGTGTAAGGTTGTTGTTGTTGTTGTTGTTAGGTGCTGTCAAGTGGGTATCCAACTCATAGCGACCCTCGGTACACAGGGGAAACACTATTATCAGTGCTTCTCTGCTGTTCATAGGGTTTTCAATGGCAGATTGATTTTTGGGAGGGGGTTGCCAGGTGCTTCTCCCAAGCCTACAGCTTCTGGTGTTCCCAGGCGGTCTCCCATCCAGGTACTAACCAGGCCTGGCCCTGCTTAGCTTCCAAGATCTGATGGGATCGGATGCCACAGGGCTACAGCTGCAGGCATTAGTGTAAGGTAGGGTAGGATAAATTTGAAAACATTATTGTAGTCTGTCTCTTCTTCTTAGGGGCAATCTTTAATGGGGGAGCAATTTACCATGGGTCCCACACTATGTGGTTAGCCAGCATTTGGGGCAGGCTCCCATCTCCTGATCACCAGTCCTCTTTTAGATCAGTAGGAATGGCAAGGGTGGCCTCTTTTGCTATGGCTTAAACCTCAGGGGCTCAAAGGGGAGCAGAAAACTCAGGCCCTAGCCTGTTTACAGCATAAAGATTCATTCTTGACTATTTCCTGAGGCATTTAAAAATGACCAAGGCTCTGTGCCTTGTTGTTGTTAGGTGCTGTCAAGTCGTGTCCATTGCCTTGGGAGTGGATTGCCACATCCTTTTCTCATATTTGTGGTGTCAGGAATCAAACTCAGGACCTCAGAGACTACAGAGCAGTGCTCTACCAACTGGGCTAAATCCCAGCCCGGCTCTGTGACTATTAGGAGCTTAATTGTGGAATGAATGTTAGAGGGAGCAGTAGGAAAGGGCATCTCAGTTTCAAACACAGTAGAAAGAGATGTGTTGGAGGGAGCTGCCCAGAAGCCCCCTTTCTGTGGCCCTGGCCTCTTGGTCTGGAGAGACTGGATATCTCCCTGGGGGTGTGGGTATGTCCCAGAGGTAATACACTGCTGGTGTCTCAGCAGAGCTCTGTGAAAGCAGACGCAGAACTCCAAGGCAGCCTGGCAAAACCTTCCTCCATCAACCTGGCTCCGAGTTCTGGAGTAACTAGTTGTCTGTCTGAATATCATACATGAGGCTGACGTATCCTAATCTTCACACCCCCTTCAATCACCAGATACAGGCTGCCCTGAGAACACTGTGGCATGTGACCTTGGCCAGATGGTCTTGCAGCATCTGAGATGGACTTTGAAGGAAGTGATGCTGCAGGTCATTTGCTAATGGCACTGGCTACAGATGGGAACCAAGTCCTCCTTTGAAGGTTGGTGTCTACCCCACACCGCCATATGCGTTCACAGAACAGCTCCTTTGGATCCTGTTGGACGCGCTTTCTTCCTGAGGAAGCCAAAGAGGGATGCGAGTGGGACCAACTATGGTGCCCATACTGAAGCCTGGGTTCCATCTCCAGCCCTGCAAAACAAAACAGATTTCCCAAAAAGGGCAAGAGGGAGGGTGGTAGGAAATAAGGTCACAGCTAGCGGATCTCTCAGGAAGCTTCCCTCACCACCACCACCCCTTTTTTTTTCTTTCTTTCTTTTTTTTTTTTTTTTTTTTTTTTTGGTGCTGGGGATTGAACCACCTAGGGCCTGGCACCATTAAGCACATGTTCCACCACTGAGCTATACCACTAGCTCTTAGGACTTTAGCTTTTACTGGAGTGAAATAGGAAGAGTTTTTCAGGGGTTTGAGCAGAGAAGTGACATGATTGACATATTTTTAAAGGATTGGTGAAGCTGTTGAGAACAGATTCTAGGAGGATGAGGTTAGAAGAGAAACTTACCAGAGTCTATCTCAGCAACCCAGACAGGGGATGGTGGTGGCTCACCCAGAGGGGCAGGAATGGAGCGGAATAGACATGAGGTAAATCTAGATGTCTTCTGTCTTCTGAAGATAGAGCCAACAGACGCTGCTGCTGCATAAGATTGGAATACAAGAGAGAAAGAGGGGTGTCAAAGATTGCCCCTGATGTTGTAGGCTGAGCAACTGGAAGGATGCCGGACTTGGGGAAGGATCAACTGAGATGAGGAAGGCAATGGCGGAGGCCATGGGAGAACAGATTGGGATTTTTCATTTTCTTTCTTTCTTTCTGGCCATGATGGGGTCTTGAATTGTTGAACACCTGAGCTCAAACAGTCCTCCCACTTCAGGCTCCTGAGTACCTGGAATTACAGGCATGTCACCATGCCTGGCTAGGAGTTTAATTCAACCTATGAATCTTGGATTTCCAGAGATTAGCACTCATTCAAAGTCAACCTCCAGTGATCCTCACAAGGTCTGGATTGTCCCTTTTTCACTCTTTGGGGGAAGATGTATAGAATGCACTGGTGCCAGTGCTGCAAGGTTCCTTTCTAAGGGACCAGGCCTCCTATCCCATGAGAGCTTCAGTTCTTTGAACTGGCTTAGATTTGGAAAGCAGCTGAGAAACTGAGATATTCCATATTGACAACCATCAATTTAGGCTCCTAGCCATAAAACATAGACATTTTTCTGTTATAAAATTCAATAATATTTAATAAGCTGCTCATCTATTTCATTCCTAGGGACATTCTGCTCAATGATTCCTGCAAGTCACAACTTCTGCTTATGACTTCATCCTGCCACACATTAGAGATCTGGCCCCCTTGACTCCAGCAGGTCAGCCCTGTCCCTTGGCTCCTACCTCCTAGGACCCCACCAGCCCCGTGAGATCAGGGATCCCATCTCAGCATTGACCTTTTCCAATATACCCAGGGGACATCTACCATAAAACTTCTGAAGGATCCTGATGCTGCTCTCCTGAATGCTCTTTCTTGGCACCTTGGTGCAAGACATATCCTCTGGGCCCTCTTGGCACTTAGTGGGATTAGGAGGTACATGCAAATTGATGTGATAAATTTCTCTAGCATTCCTGTCTTCTTAGACCTTAGGACTTTAGCCAGGACAATGGAAGTGTCTGAAATCATTGACATAGGTCATAGTGAAAACTAGTTTCAGTCAACCAAAAAAGTGAACTATTAGAATTACTATCAGGTGTAAAAGGTAGCACATTAAATCTAGAACATCTACGAAGGGCCCTCATACCAATGAATCCAGCCCAACTCAGTGGTATTTTTGTTCCTCCTTGAATGTACCCCGGATTTACAAAGTAGGTTCTCCGAATGGGAGGAGCCTGGTGTCTGTGCAGTTAAATTTTGTCAGGTAAATTTTATGTAGCCTCCTGGAATCGACCTAAGGAATGGCATTTGGAAACCCCTGGTCTAAACCACTTCCCTCCTTTTATAAGATTAGAAACTTGAGTCTCAAGAGAGAAAGTGACTTGCTCCAAACCAAGAATGAGTTAATAGCAAAGCCAAGACTGGAGCTTTGGTCTTGACTCTTTATAGGAACATCTGTTCCTCTAGGTCAGTTTCACAACACTCCTGGAGGTAGTTGATCAGCACAGCTGAGAAATGACTGTGGAAATGGGCCAAACTGGTGAGTGAACTGAGGCTGCTCATGTTCCATGTCACAGGCCTTGTGGCAATTCTAGTTTGTTTTCTTCAGGCTTATTTGGATTATAAGTGACTGAAAAGTCAACCCAGTGAAGTTGAGGAAAAATAAAAGTATTGCAGGCTGATAGAAAAGAAGGAAAGCTAAGTGTGGTGGTGCATGCCTGTAATCTCAGCACTTGGGAGGCTAAGACAGGAGAATCTCAAGTGGGAGGCTATCCATGTCTACATAGCAAGAACCTGTCTCAAAAAAAGAAGAAAGGAGGGAAGAAAGGAAGGCATATTGGCTTACCCGACTACAAAGGCCATAGGTAGGTTTGCTTCCAACTGACCCTGAGGCAGAGGCTCAAATCAGGAAGATTGCTTTTTACTTTCTCCACCTCCCAGCGTTTTTCCTATAAGTGGCTCTGGCCTCAGGCAGGCCTTATCCTAAGGCTGTATTCCCAGGCACTCTCAAGTAAGGGAGAGAGAGAATCTTTGTCTGGCCCCAGCAAAATCTCATTGGCTAAAACTGAATCATGTGTCCCATCTTTGAGAGAAGTACTGTAGGCAGAGAAAATATGATAGGATTTTTTGACACTAGCCCCACCCTGAGTCAAGTTACCCCACTCTGGGAGCCCAGGGACTTAGAGGGGAGATGGTGGCCAAAGGCAGAGTAAGACTGCCAGAAGAATGCCAGGCGTAGTGGCGCATGCCTGTAATCCCAGCGACCTGGGAGACGGAGGCAGGAGGATGGCAAGTTCGAGACCGGAGGCAGTCTGTGTAATTTAGCAAGACCATGCCTCAAAAAAAAAAAAAAAAAAAAAAAAAACAGAAAAACAATGGGCTGAGCGTGCAGCTCAGTGGTACAGCACTTGCAAACTTTGCAAGCACGAGGCCCTGGGTTCAACCCCTAGTACCGAAAAAAGGACTGTCAGAAGAAAGACAAGTCATTAGGGCTGAGGGTGCAGCTCAGTAGAGGACTTGCCTAGACATGAGTCCCTGGGTGCCATCCCCAGCCCTGCAAAACAAAACAAAACAAAAAGGAAAAAGGAAAGCCAAGTCATTTTGCCAAATGGCAAAACCCACGTTTGTTCTAGGAAGGATGGAAAGCAGGGATGGTGGCACAGGCCTGTAATTCCAGTGACAGGAGGATCACAAATTCAAGGCCAGAGCAGCCCATGTAATTTAGTGAGACCTTGACTCAAAATAAAAAATAAAAAACGCGTTGGGAGTGCAGCCCAGCGGTACAGCGCTCGCAAAAAGTGTACATGAGGCCCTGGGCTCAACCTCCAAGTACAGCAAGAAGAAAAAAAAAAGAGAAGGATGGAAAAGTAGAATGTGACCATGCAGAAAGTGAAATTATAATCCGACCACTGAGCTACAGTCCCACTCCCATATTAAGGTATGAGTTTCACACTACTCAATAGTACCTAACAACAACAATAACAACAACAACAGTGATATTAGAGGGGGAGTTATATTGCTCCCCACTCAAGGTGTCTGTCCAGCCCTCCAACTCTGTCTTCTGGAAATTGCCCTTCTCAGGAATAAAACAGGGAAATGCCTGAGTATGTTCAACGTGACACAACATATCCCTGACTGTGGTTCGGTGCCATCTTAGCAGTGGCACATCAAGAGCACCTAAAAAACAATTTATTAAAGATTTCAAGGGCATTGGTCACTCGGGACCCGGTGCCCAGTGCTGTGGTGTAAGTCAGAGCCCCCAACATCTGCTGTCATACCTTCCACCATTCAACCCCAGGGAACAAATGAGGCTCCACCTCTCTCCCCAGTGCCTTCAAGATAACACACTCTGCCTGTGAATGCCAAGTACTGTGCTGCTGCTGATGTGGGAGAGAGACACCCGTGGGCATGTGAGGAAGTCCAGGTGGTGAAGGCACTCAGGTAAGAGAGGAGACATTAATTAGCCAGTCCGTCCTTCCTCTCAGGGAGCATGAATGCTGGAGATTCCTGCACAAGGAAGTGTTGCTTCCAGCAGGGCCAAATGTCCATTTTCTGACATCATTTCGTGTTCGCCTCTGGAGCCAGATGTTTTCAGCAGCAGCCTAGGAGGACTGAAGAACATTCAGAAATATTATGTATTTTACTCAGAAATTTGTAAATGAAAGCTAAGCACAACATGGGGGAAGCAGGATGCCCATCTGTTACTGGCATAAATGGAAATTTGCTTTATGAGATGGTGATAATTGTGATGTAAGAGACAAGAATGTAGCTGGGCGCAGTGGGGCGCACCTGTAATCCCAGCGGCTGGGCAGGCAGAGGCAGGAGGATCGAAAGTTCAAGACCAGAGGCACTCTGCGTAATTTGGCGAGACCCTGTCTCAAAAAAAGTAAACAGGAAATGGGCTGAGGGTGCAGCTCAGTGGTCCAGCACTTGCAAAGCATGCAAGCGTGAAGCCTTGGGTTCAACCCCCAGCACTACAAAAAAAAAAAAAAAAAAAAAAAAAAAAAGAAAAGAAAAGAAAAAGAAAAAGAAAAAAAGAGACAAGTATGTATATGATGACATTAAAATATCTGTTCACATGTTCTGTGTCAATGCTCACTTATCAAGCTGAGTGTGGTGGCACACACCTGTAATCCTAGCCCTCAGGAGCCTGAGGCAAGAGGAGCACAAATTTGAGGCCTGGGCTACATTGAGAATCTGTCTCAAAAAAAAAAAAAAAAAGCCAAGCGTTGTGGTGCAAGCCTGTAATCCCAACACTCTGGAGCCTGTGGCAGGAGGTTAGCATGTTTGAGGCTATCCTGGGCTAGAGAGTGAGACTCTTTCTCAAAAACAACAACAAAACCAAATCAAACAAAAAGATCATTTATCATACATACTCAAGTAATATTTGAACATGCTATATAAAATTCCTTGTTCACCTCTAAATTTAAGACTTTTTTTTTTTTAGAAATTTTTAATGTACATCATAATGTGATTCATTTTGACATGCTTTTCGTTGTGACAATTTTCATATATGCAATTTGATAAGCATTATACATATAGGTTACCCCTTACCCTCCTTTATGTTTCCCCCCTCCCCCCTTCCTATCTAAGTTTCCCATCCAAGTCTTCTCTATCTTTTACTATATAGTATTTTTCTATA